>JASAMX010013646.1:0-15472 GCA_030248175.1 Microlaimidae sp. YZB2_3 | reverse complement strand
AATTTCAGCCTGAAGGATTTTAACTTTAAACTTGATTTTTAGCTTTTTTTATAATTCAATTTAGCAACTAAAATTATTTTAAAAAATATTCTTTACTTGTGTTTTTAACGCATTATGTACATTATAAGTTTTAAAAATGGTAAGCATTGATTAATTCAAATTAAAATTAATATTGTTGACATCAGTGTCGACAGCTTAAATGTGTATAAAAATGAGGGTATTTAACTAAAATGAAAATTGACAAGATTACAATTTTACACAATTGAAGGTATTTAAGAAGAGCTGTGTCAAAAGTTGAAATGTTTAAGATTGATTGGTACAATGCCTTAGAACACCAAAAAAAATTTGGGACTGTCAACAAAACTTAGACATATAAAAATACCTAAATTCCCCCGGTGTCAAGTCTGTGGCTTAAACAGTTTTTAAGCTCTGTCCAAAACAGAGAGCGCTTGGGCCCTGCAATAGAAAAATTTTTGCAAAAAACGTAAAATTAACCTTTTTTAACACATTAATTATTTTTGTGTTTTACCCCTAACAAATTAATTATTTTTGAGCTCAAAAAAGTGTGGGGAATCTGCACAAAATATCAAACGTAAAGATTTATGTAGTTAAAAGTTTGAAATTTGACTGAAAAAATTGCCGCTAAATTTGGAAGGTTTTGTAGCTTGCTCCCAAAAATTAAAAAAAAAACTTTTTCATTGGATAGCCCAAAATTTAGAGACCTTATTTTGAGTTATTTACATTTTTATCCCGGTGCCTTCAAAAATTATAAAATCCAAAAAAATAATAACTTTTAATTTCTCTAAATTTTTTCAGAATTTTTCCAGTCTCTTTAAACACAACAGAGAATGGCAATCGATTTAAGTTGTTTTTGTCACTGAAAAACTACACTCATAATAAATTAGTAATCTACCACTATATTTTGAGGAGCTGGTGCCGCTGCAGGCGCCGTAAGTGGTGCCAACGGCGAGGTCAATTCCCCTTCTATTGACGGAAGGGGCGGCGGGGGCGGCAGCGGGTAATCCACGTAGTCAGTTGGATAATCTACATAGTCTTGAAGCTCCGGTTGTATCCTGCCGCTCTTGCCATAACCGAAACGGCAGCAGCTGACGGTACCAGCTAGCAGAACAAATATTGTAATTTTTCTAAAAATTAATAATCAATAGGGTAATATGTAAACCCAATTCTTAAGAAAGAAATCATTCATTCAATTTAAAATAAAAGCAAAACAAGTGGGATATTTTTGTGTGAAAAATCAAAATGATATCTTCACAAGCCACTGTGTATTTCTGGCAAATACTCGTGATTTATTGGTTTGAAATGAAAAACTTGCCTCCAGAAGCCATGAAAAACTTACCTTATCCTAACATTAAACCAACTCAATAGCATTTAGAAAAGTATTGACATATTGTTTGTTTTAAATTTTTTTGTTATTGAAATCTTTGCTTTATCATTCGTTTTTTAGTTTGGTCTACTTTAACAACACATGATAAGGTTGTTGAAGTAAACAGGAAAGTAACTACTTATTAGAAATGAAAAATTTGCCCCCAGAAGCCATGAAAAACTTACCTTATCCTAACATTTAACCAACTAAATTGCATTTAGAAAAGTATTAACATATTGTTTTTTTTAAATTTTTTTGTGATTGAAACCTTTGTTTTATATGATCAGTATACCAAAGAGACGTAATTTATAAAGGTATTCGTTTTCTAGTTTGGTCTACTTTAACAACACATGATAAGGTTGTTGAAGTTAACAGGAAAGTAAGTACTTATTAGTGATGTTCATTTAAATTTTAAGTTTTGAAGTTAGGAATACAAAGCCAAGTTTTAAAATAGACAAAGCATCTTTTTCATCTATGGAATTTCGAAGCGTTGCCAAGAATGCATAAGGGTAGAGTAGACAAAAAATAATACGTTATTGCATAGCCACTCTATATTAAAAAGATTGCTAAATGAGGTTTACAAGGAAAAAATGTATACAGAGTATATTACTCAATATTTCTATTTCAAAAATATTTATTATTAAAACCAAAAGTGCAACAGCAAAAAACTATAAAAATTAAAAAAGTTTTTAAAGAAGCACTTCCACAAATCAAATTTTTACAACGCACAGAACGTGCAGCTCCTTAACCAATAAAAAAATTTAACTTTAAATTTAATATTTAGGTTTCTTAGCACCGATGCAACAATATTTCCATAGCTCACCTAATCAGAGACGTATTAAAAAAGTTGTTTGTTCTATCAAAGTTGTTCCTTAAAACTCCTTAGAAACGTTTCTTTAAAATTTTGGCAATTCGAAATTCTGATCTCTCTTTGCAGTTCGATAATTTAATGTCCAAAAATATGGAGCTCGTTTGCTGAATTATTTTAAATTTCAAATTATAATACCAGATTATTTAAATTATAATCAAAATTTAGAAAGTTCTAATTGACAATAAAAAATAAATATTTTTTATCTAGCAAGTTCTAATTAACATTAAAAAATAAATATTTTTTGCTAAATACTTAAAAATTACTTGCCTGATCATATTAAGTTGATTGTTTTGTTTGTTTGTTTTTCACAATAATAGCTTAAAACAATAATAATAATAAATTAAACCATTGACAAAACAAGTTTTTTGAATTCTGCAAATTTTCTCCTTGTTAAAACGGAAATCGCAATACGTGCAAGGATAAACTCCTCCAGTCCTTTTCTTCTGTTTGAGTCGAAATTATAGGATATCAAGTTTTTTGTTCATCCGCCGATCTTAAAACATCAGATTTACTATATTGACTGAATGTAATAACATTACAAACACGTAGTTATTCGTCAAACTAAACCAGTTTAAAACCAGTGTTTTAATTTTGTTAAACTCCGTTATTCAATAGAATAACAGAGTTTAATCTTGTCGCCAGTCGCCTATCGCAAGTTACTATGGCCTATCGCAGCAGTGTGAACTGACAGGAGCCTATCGCCTATCGCCTGTCGCCTATCGCAGCAGTGTGAACCGGGCTTTATGTATATTGCATACTTCATGTATAAACTGCGTTTCAGTGCAAGGTGCCTATTGGTTGAGAAACCAGGTTGTTTGGGAGATAGAACAGGGTTTTAATAGTACAAAATGGATACATAAAACTACAAACTGTGTGATGTGTTTTGTGTATATATATGTTTTAAATTGTTATAAATTATTTTAATATTTTCTTTTATTTTATTTGTTTTTAATTTTAATTTTTTATTTATTACCTTACGTGAAATGTTAACTAGTTCAAGTCTTGTCTTGTAACCAGCGGCCATTAAGAATGGCTTTAAAACATTAAAAGTGTTTTAATTTTTCCATCCCAACCGGCGGCCACATATGACAGTTTTATTTTTCTGAATCAGATAATAATCCTCTTTTTTATTTCACCATAAGTGAAAGCCTGAAATTAAAACTTTCAGTCTAATACAGAGTCAAAGTCTAAGTAGAAAGCCTAAGGCTTAAAACTAGATAAAAATAAGGTAAAGACGTGAAATATTTATTGTTAAAAATTGATGGGGTATAGTAGAAAAATGCCTTTTATTCTAACAACATGCAAAGAATGTACATTAAATCTTTAGTGCTAAAGATAAATTCTATCAGGGTGAAAATAACTAGGTGGTAAAGTATCCACTCATTTTTCAAGAAAATATTACATGGAGAGAAACACTTGATGCAACTTATTCTTCCAGATGGTGAGCAGTTGGTTACACCCTTAATTCCAGCCTGAAGGATTTTAACTTTAGTGTTTATACCAAGTGCAATAAATAATAGAAAATATTATTTTTATATATTTCCAGCTTGATTATGTTTTGACATAGTTCATACATAAAACAATATACATACATGCGAAAATTGGAATACTGAAAATATTTTAGAATACTTGAAAATATTCTAAAATTCTTTAAACCTTTAACAGTAAATTAAAGTTGGTAAAAAAAGGTTACACTTGCTAAAAATTAAACTTTTTAAATTTAAGGCTGCAATATCAGATTAAAAAAAGGGCAGGCACAAGCAACTGTTTTTGGGATTAGATTTTATTCAGAATATTTTTTGTTTTATTTAAAACACCAAAATATGTATGTAATTAATTATACAAAAAATCAAAGCATTGTGTTTTAGAAAAAGGCATAAGAAAAAGTGAGAATAATATTTTAGCAGTGACTTTTGCCAGGATTTGGTTTACATACTTCAGAAGTACTGATATTTCAGTAAATAAAATATAGGGTAGTGCATTTAATTTCGGCACTTTTCCCAATTGGGCATTTTTGATTTTGGACTATATCTTTGGTAATCCTGGACGGAATACGACGTTTGATAGCTCAAATGAGAGCTAATTATATGTAGATGACTGTCGTGAGCTTTTTATTTGTTATGTTATGATATTTTCATGTGAAATTGTGTGATTTATAATTTTAAAAAAATGTTATTCGTTTTTAGAACATGGGCATTTCATGATTACGCAATAAATTGGTTTAAAAATTAAACTGTCCTGGTAAAATTTAGTCTATTTTCCAAATTTTTAGTCCCCGTGGTTCTACGTTGTGTCTGTGGTGAGCAATCGTTATAAAATAAAATAGTGTAATTTCGGCACACTATTGCTGTAGGTAAAAACGGGTTCAATTTAGTGGTGGGGTGTTAAATTGTAGTTCTAATTAGTTAAAAGACAACGTTGAAATGTTTAGGAGTCATAGCACTGCACTTAAACTCAATTAAGGGGGTCTTTTTAAAAAGTGCCGAAATTAAATGCACTTTTTTCCCAAATTTTCCTCATTTTGATACCATTTAGCATTTTAGCTGTAACTTTTTGCCAGTTACACGTTGAACAATAAGTAACAGCTTAAATTAAAGAAAACTGTCTGGAGATAATGATAGGCTTTTAAATTTTTGAAAATGATGATTTTTTGTTGAAATTAAATGCATACATTTAATTTCGGCACTTTTCCATTTTTTTAAAAACTGATTTAATTAAGTAAAAAAACAACTTTCGTACAATGAATTTTTTATGACGCAAAGCAGTATCGTAAAAGCTTTAAAACGAGCTATCAAACATGAAAATCAGGCCATACAGTGAAAAGTTACATTGGAAAAATGAAAAAGTGCCGAAATTAAATGCACTACCCTAATTTTATACAATTTTTAATTAAACTTTTAATATAATGTTTTCAATGAATATGAAACACAATTGGGTTAAAATCAATGTTTTTAGGTGCACTTTTTCCTCATTAAAAAATTAGAATAATAATAAAAAACAGGGATAATTATCCTATTTCAGGTATTCTTAATGAAATTAAAATAGTTTAAACAATTTTAGGAATCCTTGAAACTTAAATAATAGAAAAAGAGTATAAAACAATATATTTTTTTTAGTTATGTACAATTGTAAGTATACAAAAGTTTTGTCATTTTTTTTTAGTTACATACAATTGTAAGTATACAAAAGTTTTGTCTTTTCATTTTATTTCAATTTTATTTTTTGATTAAAAAAGATTTTTTTTTCTTTATTAGGTAAATTTCATCAATTTGTAATGCTTAAATATTAAAAACATGTTTTCGCAAGTGTAAATTTAATTAAATTTCTTTATTTTGTAGAGCCATCATAATCCATTTGATTTTTTTGTTTTAACAATAAGTTTTTCTTTATGAGATGCTCTGGTGCTTGGTTTGTTGTTGTTTTGATAATTTTTATTAATATAAAATAGAAAAAAGTACATGTTAAATTTATTAAACAATGAGCTGGAATATTACCTTTTTAAAATTTCATTTTAAACATCAAAAAGCCGCATGGAAAAATGACTGTATATTTTAAAAAATAATATTGTTGATTTTTCCCGAGTTATGAATTTTATATTTGCAAAGCTTACGGCTCTTATTTGTCAAGGATAGTGGTTGGGCGGGGGGGCTGTCACCCCCCCCTCCCAAAATGGTCGCCAGATAGTAAAATTTGAGGGTTTTCAGAGGCTAAAAATTCAAAATTTTCTAGCGCCTCGCTAATCGCTCAGCGCCAAACTATAAAATAATTTTAGTACCCCAATTGACCCCCAAAAACCAAAAAATGTTTCCGCTTCGCTTTGCTCAGCGGTCACTTTCTATAGTATACATAGATATATCTCGCTATTTATCTTGCCTAATACTAATGTAATTTCAAAGTTAGTACAATATCTAAGTAATAAGTACTACACAAAAAGCAAAACAAACAATCATATTGGTTGATTTATGTATCTCCCCCTCCTAAATTTTCCAGTCCCCTTTTTGAATTGGGCCATTGCTTTGGCTTGGATTTTTTTTCTATAGGTAGGTAGGCACCCTAAAAAACATGGAGTTGAGATCATGGGCGTAGCCAGGATTTCAGAAAGGGGGGGTCCAACCCTGAACAAAATTTTCAAAAGGGGGGTCCAAATCCTAAACGTTATAAAAGGGCTAAAAAAAAATTTCTGCGCTTTGCGCAGAATGTTTATTCCCTTGTTTATGTCACATACTTAATTATTTTTCTATTATTCAATAAAAATAAGTCTATAAAACCAAGAAAAAATTTTTTAAAAACAATTTGATACCTTGAAATTTTTGATTTACAAAACCTTAACAACTTAAAAAAGAGTACATTGAATTACAATTGAGCAATGCAAAGTGTGAGAAAATGTTTTTAAAGTTACTTATCCTAATCTTTAAATTTTTAATCCCACTATATAACAATCTAAAGAGGGGGTCCATCGTGGTCGTATCAAGATTACAAAACAAAGCAACACAAATTTGGAAGTGAAGACCAATTAAAACATTAAGAATGGGGTGGGTCGAACGTGGTCATAAAAAAATTACAAAACAACCTAACACAAATTTTAAAATTTTAACAAAATTTTGGGGTGGGGGGTTAAAATTTTTTTTGTACTACAATTCGCCCTCTTTCCCCCCAAAATGAAACTCTGGGTATGTCCCTGGTTGGGGGTTATTCCCCACCCCCCAAAAAATCCGGACTATAGCCAACACCCCCCTTCCCTAAAATTTGGGGGTACCCTGGACACCCCCCTAAAATTTGGAGGGGTCCCAGTACTTAAAACGCTAAAAATGGCATATTTGAGTTATACCCCAAAAACTTTTTTGTGACACCACCCCCCAACCCCAAATTTCAGGGGTCAAGTATACCCCCCAAAATCCAGGAGGCTGCCAACCCATAGATGAGAAAGGTCCAAGAAGCTAGGGGGGTGGTTACCTGGGGTAAATTGAACTTTGAATTCTAGGGTGGGGGTCCCCGGGGGGTCCGAATCTCCCCTAGTATTTTAGGGGGGGTCGACCCAGGGTGCGCAAGTTCAAAATCTAGGGGGGTCAGGGGAGGTACATTTAAAAAATAGGTAAATTGAGAAAAATCTGCAAATAAAAGTCTTGATTCATGTTTATAAGGATATTTTCAGGTTTTTTTTATGTAAAAACAGTGTTCATGTGCAGACTGAGTGTATTAATTATGATTATGTTTAAATTCAAAAAAATAAACTCCTATGATTCATATTATATATTATAATGATCTGGTTCCATTAAAACTTTTTCAACATAAAAACAGTGCAAACACGCATGAATAATATATACTATATATTTATTATTTACATATTGCACTGTATTATACTATTTTATGTAACTAAATGAAATTTGATTGTTTATGGAGTTGGATTGGAGTCTGTTTACTATTTTAGTAAATTGCTTAATTTACTTTTAACACTTGGGCCTTCTTAGGCTTGGCTTGAGCCAGTTTTACCTGCCTAGTACCTTTATTCCTTCTTTTTATGCATAATAATATCATCGTTTGTTTAGCCTTCTATAATTTGTAACTTGCAAGCTATCAGTTATAAAAACAAAAAAAAACAAGTTTTGGTTTTCGGTCATGGTGAAAAAATTCAGAAATTCGGGGGGAGAGCGGGGCCCCCCTGGATTTTTGTCTAGGGTGGGGGCTCAAAATTTTAAGGCCAGGGGGGACCCCACCCTGCCCCCCCCCCTCCTTTCTCATCTATGTGCCCACCTATGGTCAGAATTGTCATAAAATACTTGTAACTGTGACTTTTGTTATCTTTTGATACACAAATGTTATCAGCATAAAAATTCAGAGTTACCCTAAATTGATTTTATAGTAATTGTGACTCTTTGTGTCATAGTAATGATAAAAATATGACTATACACGCATTGGCACCCGCCACATTATATTTGGGTCTAGGTAGAAGTTTGAAGAAAAAATAGACAACAAACGCTAATTTTACGAAAAAAAGTGTTTTATAAACATTTTTTAGACCTCAAAATACTGTTGGAAGTGAATTTTTTATCTAGTTTTCTAAAATACTGGCACTGGGAATCGGATACAATACTCCAACGCCCACCCACTTCTCCACTCTGAAATTGGAGGGGAGGTTAAATCCCCATTGGCCCCTTCCAATAATTTATGAGGAGGGCTTAATTAACCCCTTGTGCCCATGCAGTGGCGTAGCCAGGAGGGCTAAGGGGGACGGCGGCCGCCCCCTCCCGCAAAATACGGAGAAGCCAGATTTTTTTATAAGAGGGGAAGGACCCTAACGTTTCTTTTTTTTGATTTTTGAAGGAAATGTTTTCCTTAAATATAACTTCAGAAACATTTCTGATGTGTTCCAAAAGCATAAAAATACTCAAAAAACTAAAATTTTCCTTGCTTCACAGGAACTGTACATTGAGAATTTATACTAGTTTTTTTTTAATTTTGATGGATGTACCATTCAATACATAGCCATTATGCCTTTACCTTAGATATTGAATGGTAATACTATACTACTATACATGTTAAAAAACTCATATATTATGAGATATATACACTGGATAATGGCTCTTTTAAAACACTCAAAGGTGCTTATGCAGAGTCAAACTTTTTGTCTTTGATTTTGATAATTTTTGGTGAAAACCTTACCCCTGCCCCCAATAGCCCACAAAAATTTTTTCAAGAAAATATCTGCACTGGTTCAGAAGTTATGACCACCCAAAAATGGTATTTTTTGACAATTTTGTACGTTAAAAATTGCTTAATGGGTATTACGATTTACATTACAAATTATGTCTAAACAAAGCAGATATTTTTTACTCTAATTTGATACCTTGCTCGTTAAGATTGGTGTAGTATTTGTCAAAATATTGCGTTTCCCATTCAAAAAACCCGCGACTTTTTCATTAAAAACACCAAACGATGGCAATGCTTTTGTGAAGTTTTCAACCCAAACTTTCTTTCCTTCACTTTGTGTTTTTAGCAAAAAAATCTAGTGTTTTTTGTATGAGAAACGCAATATCTCAACAAATACTGCACCAATCTTAACGATCAAGGTATCAAATTAAACAAGAAAGTAGCTGATTTCTTTGATTTCTTTAACAAAATTTGTTAAATCCATTGAGAAATCCTTCACGTACAGAATTGTAAAAAAACATTTGGGGTGGTCATTACTCCTAAACAACTGGAGATATTTTGTTAAAAAAATTTCTGTGGGCTATTGGGGATGGGGGCAGGGGTAAGGTTTTTCACAAAAAATTATTAAAATCTAAGACAAAAAATTTGACTCCACACCGCACCTTTAACAACAGTTTTTAATACTTTTGGGGTAGTCCGCCTCTCTCCAAATCCAGCCCCCCCCCCTTTCTTCTTGGCGATGCATGACATTTTGTTTTGGTTTCCTTTTTTTACTTTTCAAATATTGTACAAACCTGTGCTCTGCCCCCCCTGGGGTTTTCTTGGGGGGCACTTCGAACATAAGGGGCAACTTTTTTGAAACGGGGGGGTCAATAAAACGGGGGGAGGGGGCAAGCAGAGAAGAAAGAAAACAAGAGAAAAAAAGAAGAAAAAAAGAAAGGAAAAGGGAAAAAAGGGACAAAAATAGCGAAAATAAGGTAAAAATAGGTCTAAAATGGCTTATAATACATTAAAATAGGCTAAAAACTGCAAAAATATCACAATGATGGCGTCATCATAGGTCAAAAATGGCATCATAATTTTAGGGTACTTTTTTAGGGTACTTTTTACTTTTTGATGGCGGCGCTTTGCGCCGCTTTTGTGGCATATTTTTCTTTTCCCCCTCAAAATGAAGTCCTGGCTACCATAGATGTTTTTGGTCAGCTAGGTTCCGCTAGGGGGCGGGTTCTACCTCTGGGTGGAAGGCCAGTCAACCCTGGGTGTGAGATTTCGAATTTAGGGTGGGGATGGTCATGGGGGTCTTATTTTTTAACAAAATTTTTTAACTTAATAATTTAAGTGTTTTTAGGTCTAATATTGAATTTTATGTACTAAAACCGCCTATTTAGGCCTAAAAAGTTTATTTAAACACTATTTTTAACTAGAAACCGTGTTTTTTACAGTAAATAAAAAAATATACTTCAGAATTGGTCGGGAAGGGGGGGGGGGACCAGCCTTCCAGGGGGGGGGGGGTAGGTAGACCGCTCTCGAGCTTGGGTTGGAGGGAAGGGCCCTGGATTTTTTCCAGGGGTGTCCAAAATTTTGGTTCGAGGAGGAGGTGGACCCTATGTCCCCCCAAAAACATTTATGCTGCCTACGCCACTGTGCCCATGCATAATTTTAAGTGACAAAAACGTTTAGAAAACAAAAAATCCTCTATTTTCAAGTTAATGATACAAAATTTTAAAATATTTTTCTTTATTTTTTATTTACATTTGAAAATATTAAAGGCTGACAACAAAACCCTTTTTTACTGCGCATGGAGTATTCAATGAAACCTCATTTTCAAAGTTTAACAGATTAAACCATCAAAGACCCTACCTTACACAATTGTCGAATGCCACAAGATACACTATTGCCCCCGTTTCAAAAAAGTTGCCCCCATGCCCCCTCCCATTTTGGAATTGCCCCCAATAAACCCCCCGGGGGGCAGTGCACAAGTCTGAGGAGTAGTAAGAAAGCGTAACATACCCCTATACCTCCTTAAACAAATCTGAACCTGGGGACGATTGGGAGAATTTATCCCCCTTCAAATTCTGGGAAGGCAAAAAAAATTAGAAAACAAAAATGTTTACAATCACTCTGCAATGTATTAAAGCTATCTAAAATACATAAATAAAAGTTATTTAAATCATGAAACCTCAGGATTCTGCGCTCAAATTTATGTTTCCTGGTGCCATTTAAAAGCTTAAAATTAAAAAATTTCCTACATCAGGGGCATTCTGCCCCCAGACCACTGACAAGGGGCTTTGCCTATTGGCAGGCAGGGGAACAGAGGTTGGGCGATGGTTATACCCCCAAAAACCAAA
Source organism: Microlaimidae sp. YZB2_3 (assembly GCA_030248175.1). Classification (NCBI taxonomy): domain Eukaryota; kingdom Metazoa; phylum Nematoda; class Chromadorea; order Desmodorida; family Microlaimidae; species Microlaimidae sp. YZB2_3. Next base: position 4,221 of record JASAMX010013646.1, on the reverse strand, counting down.
AAACTTGCCAACATTGCTTTAGAATTTGGGGGTACCCTGGACGCCCCCCCCCAATTTTAGAGGTTTTCAGTACTATAAAGGCTAAAAATAGGGTATTTGGGGTATACCCCAAAACAAGTTTTGGGACACTCCCCCGACCCCCAAATTTTAGGGGGTCAGGTGTACCCCCCAGAAAAAAATCCAGAAGGCTGCCCACTTATGATCATACCATTAGTCACTTCTCAAAAAAGTATGATTTCCTTGGTCTATTTTTACCCTTACCCCAAGATAAAAATGTTTCTTAAGCTAAGGTATGTTGGGAACTAAATGGTGGTGGGCTTCACATTCACTGCCTGGGTTACCGCACAATTGCAAATTTAAAAAATTACCTAAACGATGAAACTAGTCAGAGGAAAATAAATGTATAATCACCAAAAAATGACGAGACTTTAATACCCAAAACCCTCCAGTTAACTAACAATTTTCTAAAAGCGCACTTCTCTATTAAGGTGAATGAAGGTTAAGTCATTGATATCATTTGAATTCCAAAAACATCCTCCTGTTTTGGTCAATAATTCAAATTTGAATCATTATACCATGTAAATAATTGAATTCTTACCCCGTTTTCTGCAGGTTTTTTTGGTGTATCCTTCTGGATAGAGGCAATAGAAGTCTTTGTAGAGGTTGTTGCAGGTGGTTCCTTTGACGCAAGGACTGCTGGTGCAGGGATTTAAGTCTAACTCGCAATTGACCCCCTGAAAGCGGGGGTGGCATTCGCAACGGTAGTTGTTATCCAGTTCTGGAATACACGTCCCAAAGTTTTGACAGGGCTGGAAACTGCATACACCTGGAAATAATTCACATTTTTGGAGCTGTTACAAAGTTTACGCAGCTTTTGCATAATCATTGAGCAAATCTGTTGTGCAAAATATTTTAAATTTTAAAAATCGATCAATTCATATCAAAATTCTGTAGCAGAAGCTTACCTTAAAGCAATAAGAGAAAAAGAGAAGAGAAAAAAGAAGGGAGCTTAAAAAAAGAAAAAAAGAAGGGAAAAGGGAAAAAAAAGCAAAAATAAGGTAAAAATAAGTCTAAAATGGCTTAAAATGCATTGAAATAGGCTAAAAACTGCAAAAAATTCGCAATGATGGCGTCACAATAGGTAAAAAATGGCGTCATAATTTTTGGGTACTTTTTCATTTTTCCGCGGGGGGGGGAGCAATAAAACGGGGGGAGGCAAATCATCCAATAAAGCGGGGAGGGGGGCATTTTCAAACCGTGCACAGGTCTGGTAAAAGTGCTGGGTTAAACCATACATGGGCAAGTTGGTCCGGAGTGGGAGGGTTAAGCCCCAAATTAGGGGGGGTTAAAATCCAAGAAATGCAAAATATGGGAAATACCCATGTTGTTTTTTGTCTGGAGTGCATTTTACCCATATCGTTTTTCGATTTCAAAGAAGAAATAGGTAAAAAACGCTAATTTTAGGTCAAAAAGGCCTTTTATTGCATTTTTGAGCTTTTTACTGTTTAAAACATTCATTTTGACCATAAAAATTAAGTATGGAGGCAGTTAGAAATCATTTTTAAGACAATTTTTCTTCATTTTTCCAAAATTGGGGGGTTAACCTTTTCTTAAACCCCCTTTCTCAGAATTTGGGGGGTTAACCCCCCCAACCCCTCTCCCCCTGCCCATGTATAGGTTAAACCCTCCCCCCTTCCTCCATTACTTTAGACCAACTTTCCCATGTGATGTATGGCTTAGGCTACGGGAAATGGCAGGCTTGGCAGCCACTTTGTAGATTATAATTTAACATTAAAACACTTTTTAACCAAGCACTAATACCCAATTAAATTTTTCAATAAGGTCAAAATTTAAAAAAAAAACTTCTGAAGGTACAAACAATTTTTTAAAAAATTTAAAAGATAAGGGAAGCATAACAGCTTAGGAGGCAATGGGAGACACTCTTGGTACGATTCCCATACGCGTCCCAAAATTCAATTTGACCGATTCTAAAGTAAAATACACATATAAAACATCTTTGTACACTAAATCGGTCACGCAGACTTTGTTTTGATGGTTAATTTTAAGATTGAGCCTTATCAAAAAGAGTTATGAACTAATTTATACCCAAAAAATGACCTTTTTCAGCATATGCCATTTATGATGTTAATAAACAAATTGTTAACAAACAAATAAATTGAAAAGTATGTTTTAACAATGCTAGAAGTCTGAAGAACTTAAAAATTTTCAAAAAAAAATTCAAAAATTACATAGACCACCAAAAACATGGACAAAAATTTTTTTTGGCTTTAAACGCTAATTTAAACTTAGTTTTTCACCGATTTATTGTTCTTAAGCTTAAGCAAAACCTAAAAATCAAACAAATTTGTAATATAATTGATTTTTATTAAAATAAATTGTTTTTCAAAAATGTGAATTTTTTCACAACTAAAATTTTATGGGTATTTGAACGGTTATTATAAAAAATTGGTTGTTACCATGAAAAAATAAAAGTATATTTGTAACTGCCAGACACTTGGTAATACGAAAAAAATAATATTAATTTGATTAAAGACTTAATAAAAAAATTTCTTAATAACCTAAATTGTACATGCCAAAGTAGGGCAATTTTTGGGTATAAATTGGCTTATAACTTCTAATTAAAAGCTCAAATCTCAAAAATAACCACAAAAATCAAGTCTACGGGTCCAATTTAGGGTATAAAAATGTTTTATAAGTGTATTTTACATTATGGTCGGTCAAATCGACGTTTGGGATGCGTATGGGAATCATACCGATACTCTTTAGATTGTAATTCCACAACATTTTTTAGTAAAGTAAAGTTTATTTATGTTGCAAAGGTTACAGTCATGTAACATACTTACAATACAACAAACAAAAAAATTACATATGAAATACGATAATATTAAATCACAAGATAAAATATAAAAACGAATAATTTCAAAATCGATGAATAATAAATTTATTACTTGGAGCACAAAAATAAAATCATTAAAGTTACAAGAAAAATCAAAAAAATATATATATAATATTTTTGAACTAATACAATAATTACGTAAATGTAAGAAATTTTGTGTCAGAGAAAAAGTTTTAGTCAAGTTATAAAACTACTTAGTTTTTGACGAAAAATGTTTAAGGATTTAGAAAAAACTATATCTGAGGGTAGGTTATTCAAAAGATTTACAATGCGATTTTCAAAAAAATATTTTGTTATGTTTAGCCGGAATTTCGGCGCTTTTAATTTAAAACCGTTAGAACGAGTAATTGTGTTTTTATTAAACACAAGAAAATTTTCAACAGGAATATCTACTAGGTTAGGTAAAGGGACTTTAGAGCCGGTTCGAGGGGACTTTAGATCCAAGGGTCTTTAGAGCCGCAGTGTGGGACTTTAGAGCCGTATTGAAGGGACTTTGGAGCCGTAACGTAACTTTGTGTTCAGAAAATTCATAAAAAATTAAGGGACTTTAGAGCCGAACTGTCAAAGTTGGTTAAATTACATCATTTTCATAAAATATATCACTGAAATTAGCCAAATTTTAAGTTGTAAAAGTTTTTAAAGCTTTCTACAATACTTTTAAAACTTTTTGGTGTCCGGACAGAATATTTTTGGCATAATATCTTCCGAAATAAATAATTTTTTTATTTAAGCTGTAAACTAAAGGAATTTCAATAGTTTTAAGCTTTTTTTTAGATTTTTATCTTGATTTGTAGGTTTTGCTTAGGCTTAGGAAAAATAACGTTTTTTTGTCTTAAATTTTTATTGCAACATTTTCTAAAATAAAACATTTTTGATATTTATCATAACAAATGTTTCAATTTAAAAACCAAAAACCGTGAATCTTAACCCTTAACCATGCCCTATATTCACATGAAAAATCAAATCAAAGCACGAATCTAAACCATGTTTTTGCTCAAGATTAAAAGTTTATCAATAATTGGAAGTTAATAAGTTTCTTCTCACGCCAAATCCTTATTCTTGTCATCTTCTGTATATACAATAGAAAACCCGAAGCATATTTATCCCGCATAATGATTACCACATTGCATAATTAGCTCCAGTTGTTATGTAAATGTTTTAATATTACTTGTATATTGTTTTACTTTTGCTTGCAAACGCATTTTTCATTTCGGCTCTAAAGTCCCTGCTGCGGCTCTAAAGTCCCCAGGTCCGGCTCTAAAGTCCCGGCTCTAAAGTCCCTCGGCTCTAAAGTCCCCAAACCC
>JASAMX010013645.1:0-12287 GCA_030248175.1 Microlaimidae sp. YZB2_3 | reverse complement strand
ACTTTCATTTGCTTTTTTTGCTGTGATTTCACAGTGTCAACTTAATTTTAATTTTGTATTAATAATTGAGCCATATTAGAAATTTATATTTATGTATAACTAAGACTCTAACGTTTTTATATTCAATTTTAAAATTCAATTTATCAACCATAAATAAAGAATGAAGAATGTTGGGAAGTTTTTCACATTTTATAATGTTAGAGAAAATACGTTTTCTATTGATAATATTAAAACTGTTAAAACATAATATCTCGGTAACGGATTGATTGATTGAACATTTGTCAGTGAGCAGATAATTCTATACTTTATTAGGTTACTTATTTGATTTAAAAAAGTTGTAGTTTAGCCTTGAGAAATGCTCTAAGAACAGAGCAGGAAAAAGGGGTGATTTCTCCCCGGGCGTGTGCTTAGACAGAAAAGATGTGGACTAGTCTGAGATGGATATTATTTACACCATAAGAAATGTGTATTTGATTTGGTTAGCTGCCCACTAGATAAAAATTTCTACCATATGATAATTTTTTTATACGTTCCACTTACTTTAAATTATATACCCATTAACTAAGAAAATTGAATCGCATCCACTGCAACATACCGAGAGAGACAAAGGATGATCAAATTGCCAGACTGGAGGCAGAGAATGCGGATCTCCGGAAAAGGCTAACAGAGTTAAAGAAGAGATTCGCCGGAATGGAGGAAGAGCGAGCTCCTGGTGTCAATACTGACTTAGTGGCATCCATCTGTGAAAAGGTGTTGAATCGTCTACTGCGGATGATTGACAGTTATTTTAAGCGCATGGAGGTGCAAAGAGAACATGAGTCAATGCTGGTCGTATCTGGCCTACCGGAGAGCGATTCCTACGAAGGGGAAAAAGAGAATGTGACCGAGTTATTAAAGACTCTTGACAGTGGCGATTTGGGCGAGGTCACTCCTGTTGAGTTTTTTCGTATTGGAAGAGCTGGTGACCGGCCCAGGCTTCTAAAAGTTAGGGTCGTCAACAAACATATCAGAAATAGAGCTGTACGTTCAGGAGGACGACTAAGAGGGGTCACTAAATTTGATAAAGTTTATGTAAGACCGTCACTAAATGAGGAACAGCGAGTCTGTCAAAAGGAATTGCTTGGCAAACTTAGGGAGCTTAGAGAGCAGAATAAAAAGTTTTGCTTCGGTATTCTGCTGATGGTGATCCCTTTTTGTTCGACATCACTCTCAAGGCTCCCCTTAATGTTTCAAAATAGGAAATTATGCGACTTAATTATCACTGTAGTAAATTAAAGCTTATACCAATTATAAATATTTTGTTTATGAAGCCAAGAAGCCTTTTTACCTCCTTAGACTAGCTTGATGTTCTGATTTCAGGTGGTGATTCTAACTATAGTTTTGTTGACATATGCTTTATTTGTAATGTGGCTCACAGAAACAACTATGATGAAATGATCATAAAAAATAGAGAATTTAATGTTTATCAAAGGGATCGACAGCAGCGACGAGGAGGTGGAGTAGTCCTATTAATTAAAAATATTTTTAGAGTAGTTGAAGTTGAAATGGAGGAAAAGTACAATGCAATAAAACCAGTAGCCGTTGACATTATTCTACAAAAGTCATCTAAACTGAGATTCATTGGTATTTACAGAGAACCTAGTACTAGCAAAGAAAAAGACAATCTAATATTTGAGCTAATCAGGAACTTGACAGAAAACTTTGTAGGAACCATTGTTTTTACTGGAGATTTCAATCTGCCAGGGGTAGATTTGCTTTCACACAAAATAATGAAAATCAAAGACAAAAAGTTTGACTCGGTCCCACCTTTAAGCGATTCCATGTACTCCTTTAGAGCCGAAGCAAAATAATTTAATTTATAACTTTTTTTTTCATTCTCTAATTAAAGTTTATATTTTTGAGCACTACCACAGTACCCCCCTCGGGTCCCCAAGAGTACCAATTTCGAGGATGTAAAAGAAGCTTTTTTGTTTGATTGCCGATTAGTTTTTGATCACAAATCACTTTATTTTTTAATCTAACTGCAAATTAAATGGCTAAAAATCTAATTAATCTAATTTAATTTAATTTTCAAATTTTAGTTTAAGAGTCTAATTATCACCAATTTTCCAATTTTTTTATTAGGTTTGCATCGCGTTCCTATAATCCTGACTACGGTCATGCATTATACTATAAAACAAATACATGAATTCGGAAAATTAAAATAACTAAATTTTAAATAAATCAGTTTGCTAACAAAAATTTTCAGTTTAACTGGATTCCAACCTTGTAAAATTTTTAGTAAACGCAATATTGTTTTTTCATGTATTAGAATAAACTTATAAAATAAACATTTTGTATTTTATGCTAATCTAATACCTGTTTTTATATTTGTTTAATAATGAAAAAATTTGTACAAAAATTATAAAATAACTTAGTAGTTTATTCTAATTTGTAACATAAGTATAATAGCCCCCGATGATGACGGGCACCTATCATGCTTATTTGTACATTACGTGTTCGGGGAAGCTCAGAAACACGTGATTTTTATGTTTTTTTGTTTTATTATTTTGTTTATTTGCAACTTTAGGTATGCTCAGCTAACTAACCTAACATTTTTTGTTTGCTATTAAACACAGCGCCATAACAATGTACATGGAATTCCATCTATATTATTTTATAAAAGACTTTAAAGATCTGTTACATTAATCGGTTGGAAAATAATAATTCATAGTTTTTTGTAATCTGTGTGAAAATAAAAGTATTAAGTTTTTAAAAGGATAAAAAAGGTTAAGAAAAGGATTCTTGCGCATAATCTGGTCCCAATCGTAAAATCTGCAGCACTTTGATCAATTTCAAGCAAGGTTTTTAAAAAAGTTTTTTATCCTTTTTTTAGTAGTTTTTTACCGTTTTTACGTCATTTTCGTAAAGATTCATTAGTTTATTGAGTGATTGACGATTATTATAATTAATTTTATTAGTTTTTCAACCTTTTTTAAATTAAAATCAATTTTAAACTGGTTTACAGAAACTTACACATCGGTGTGCAGAAACTTGCACACCAGTGTGCAGGAACTTGCACACCGGTGTGCAGGAACTTGCACACCGGTGTGCAGAAACTTGCACACTGGTGTGCAGAATCTTGCACACCGGTGTGCAGGAACTAGCACACCGGTGTGCAGGAAACTGCACACGGTGTGCAAGTTTTGCGTTATATTGGAACCAGCATAGTAGCAAAAGTTAGCATTGAGTGGTACATTCTTCTCTATATATATTATGTATTCTTGATATAACTTATTTTTCCCGTTTGCAAACTTTAATAGTTATAAGCAAGAATTTAAATAATTATGTCAAAACCTTAAAAAACAAGTTTTGATAAACTGCATTTTTTGTTAAATTTTTTGGTTTAAAAAAACGTTAAAAAAAGTCGAACGAGAAAAAAAATTTTTATAAATACGGTAGTACGATGATACTTGAAAACAAAAAAAAACGGCAGGTTCTTTCACCTAAATTTTAAGGCGGCCGAAATTAATAGAATTTTAAAATGCGCAATTAGTTAAACGCATTGCAAAGCGATTTTTAAGAAAATATCAAAACATGAAAATTAAGAATTTTAAGCCTTGAATAGAAGATATTTTAAGGTTATATTGTGCTTCGTTCTAAATTTGATGCAGTTTAAACACAAAGCAAAAATTAAAAAAACCACAAAAAAATCACTTTTTGTATGAAAATATTGATAATGCAGAATAAATAAAATAAAAAACTTTTGAAAAAAAACACTTTATTTAACATTCATTTAGTTACTTTAGTGCTAGTTCTTTTGTGTTTTAAAAATAAGCCAAGTTTTTAACACCCTAAATTGGTGGCCGAAATTAAGGCCTGGCCGAAAATACGTCAGATACCCTACTTTTGCTTTTACGCGACTATTTATATTTCAATTACTTTGGCGTTTATTTATTTTATTTAATACTTTAAAAAAATTGTGATTGCTAAAGGCATAATTTAAAAAAAATATATTTAGCCAGGAAATTTAGATAAGGACAAATTAGATGTTTTATAAAGTTTTTTTCAAAGCCTGATTAAACTTTTACAAAGTTTTATTTCAAAGTTTCAAAGTTTATTTCTAAAAAAAAACTTCGTGTAAACATTACAAAGTTGCGAACCAATTACGGTCCCCACAAATAACGAAAACATGGTTTAGGGCTCAAAGGCTTTAGAAACAAAAGCACTAATTTGATCCATACACAAACAAAATGAGTAAGTTAAATAAAGGTGGTTTTAAAACATTTTAAACAATTAAGTTTTTTTTATTATTTTTAAATCAAACCGAATTAACTGAACATAAAAATCTATACTATAGGCAAATAAAATTTAGCTGACCGCGAGATTTGCAGTATTGAATCGACTATTTAACAACAAACACATTTAAAATTTTTCACTAAAGCGGATTAATAACAAAGATTAAAAACTGCATTTTGATAATTATTTATTAATTTACCTAATTTGTAACCTAAATGCAAATTTTTTAAGGGCTAAAGTTGGTTAATTTTTGTATTTTTTGTGAAAGGGTGGAATTAAAAAAAAATTCTGCGTTCTTATTGGTTTTTTTTAAAAAACCGTCATTACTGCACAATTTTAATTGGTCCCTTCATGTCTGCATTTTAATTTTCAGCGTCAGCCAGTTATAATTCAACCATAAACATTAATATAACTTTTTTAAAACTCAAGAACCTCAGAACAGGGACGTAGCCAGAGTTTCATTTTGGGGGGGGGGGGGGGCGGATTGTAGTACAAAAAAAATTTCGGGGGGAGGCTCCGCCCCCTCGAAATTTTGGGGGGGGGGGCGAAGCCCCCCCTTAATTTTTGAAAACGTTAAAAAAGCAGGGATAAACGTAGATAAAGCTGTATAATACACTGTTTTTGGCCTAATAACCTATTATCTAATGTTTTTAGCGGTAAAAACATGTTTTCTTAGTTAAAAATTACATAAGCACACATTGGCAGAGCCTGGATTTTACAAAAAAGGAATTTAGAGACGTTAGTTTCAGACCCCTTGGCTAAACCCACATTGTAAACCAAAGCACATAAGCAGCATCTCGGCTCCGTGTTTTCTAGGGTACCTACCTATATGAAAAAAATCCGAGCCAATGCTATAAGCGGCAGGAAAATTTAGGAGGGGAGAGGTACATAAATCAACCAATATGATTGTTTGTTTTGCTTTCTGTGTATTACTTATTACTTATAAAAATTATTGTACTAACTTTGAAATAACATTAGCATCATCAGGCAACATAAATAACGAGATATATATGTATGTATACTATAAAAAGTGACCGCTGAGCGAAGCGAAGCGGAACAAATTTTTGGTTTTTGGGGGTCCATTGGGGTACTAAAATTATTTTAAAGTTTGGCGCCGAGCGATTAGCGAGGCGCTAGAAAATTTTGATTAGCCTCTGAAAACCCCCAAATTTTACTATCTGGCGACCATTTCGAGGGGGGCGGCCGCCCCCCCCCCCCTCCCAACCACTATCCTTATTTTTCCTCCTGTCCGACCGTTTCGGGGGGGGGGGGGGCGGCCGCCCCCCTCGCCCCCCCCCCCTGGCTACGTCCCTGCCTCAGAACCTTTTGCTGTAATATACTTTCTTAAAATTTAGGTGTTGTCTACGTTGTACGTATATTTATTTTAATCTACAATAAAAGAAAAGCTGATGTTTTTACTTGCTGATGTTACAAGGCCGTAGAAACGCTAGAAAAATCAACGACATAAAAAATTAACATTTACTGTTTATAGTAGTTGTATTGTGCGTTTAGATTTTGTTTGTGGTTATCTTTCTGAATTATTAATTTGATTAGTATTTCGATAGCGGGGACCCAAAAAGTGATGTTGATAAAAGTTAAACATTATGGTTTTTTGAATAAAGATCGAAATAAGAAGATTTCGAACTAATATAGTATTTTCACTAGGGATGGTGTCAAATTAGCAAATTTAAAATTGAAATTTATCCTTTAAGGTCTCTCCGGACAGTTATCTGAAGTACGGAAAATCGCGATTTTTGGCATACGAGATCTCGTGAAATACAGAAATATTTCCATAAAAAATTAATATGAGTGTAAAAAAGGCAAAAATACAACGATTATAAAGTGCACATTTATTATAATATTGACACTAGTTGAAATAATTAATATTAAAAATCAGATTGCAACGAAATTTTTTTAAAACCTTTAGAAATATGCACTACTCTTTATTTATTAGGGAAAATACTTCCAATAAAGAGGAATTGTTACCGTTTTTCACGTACGTAATAATTTATGGAAATATTTTTGTATTTATGGTTTAATATACAATTATCCGTAAAAAATGGGGGTTAATTTTTTTCAGAATTGCGGTGAGATTTCGATTTAATTTAATTTGGTAAAATTTAAAGCTCCAGATAGTATATTTCTATTGACACTTATAATTTTTGGAAGGCCATAATATCTTTTTTATTCCTTAACGTATAAATAGTTCTGTCGTGCGTTTTATCGATTTATTTCAGAGGGTTTGTTTATAAATCGCCTTTAGAGCTCATCACCCCGTGATTGCAGTGCCATAGTCGGTTAACGCGTCGTCAAATTTTTGAAAAGTGACGAGATCGATTCCCACATAAGACATATTTGCCCATAATTTTTGTTTGATTTTAATAATGTTTTTTTAATTTTTTTATAATTTTTAAAATTTATTTCCGATAAATTCAAAAAAAAAATCATTATTGTAAACAGAATTTGTTGCCTGCTTTTCGCCAAGTATTAGTTGCGTCATGTTTTTCTCTGCACGCGATATTTTCTCAAAAAACGAGTGGTTACTTTACCACGCATTTTCACCCTGATAGAGTTTAACTTTAGTCAAATTTTTGTCATTTGAATATCTTAAAATATTATAATACTCTATAAGTATAATAATTCAAAAATAAATTGTGTGCAAATAAAAATGGGTAATTTTCGCTCTTTATTGCAATTGGTGTACTACTGAACGCTCTGCGATAAAAACTGTCCGGAGAGACCTTAAAGTTACCTTTTTTATTATATTAAATTTTATTAATGTTTCTAATGTAAAAATATTACAAATTAAAAGACTGAATTTAAAATATCAATTTCAAACTTGTTTATTAACAAAATGAAAGTTTTTTTGTGATTAAAAAAATACTAAGGTGTATTTACAAATTTGCGAAAAGCGCCGTACCTAATATTGCAAGATTTAATACTGTAAAATGTTTCTATTAAGTTGTTGTTCACAATTTTTTTCCTACATATCTTTGATGCTAGTCGTCGTTTTTGGCCCTTATCCTCTTTACACTGAAAAAACTTTATTCAGAACTAGTCTATTAACAATTTTTCTAAACCATGTCTCGGCGGACAAACCATTTTTTAATAAACACATTTTATTTAAACCGCTCATCTTTTCATTTAAGATGTAAGTATAGCCGTCACCCAGCGCGGTAATTACTAAAAAACCGCACATCACCGTTTAATTACGTGTTAAGGGTCAGATATACTTACTTGATGAGCGGTTTAACTACGACGCGTCAATAAATCTTGCAAGAATAATTTTAAAATATTAATATTTTTAGTCAAAAATTCATATTAAAAAATTTTCCGAAATTAAAAAAAAAACTGACCTCCATTACAGTTGCTTTTGCCAAACTGGCAAATAAATCGCAGGCTAGTGGAGGTTTCGGTTTTTACAATTCCCTGTAGAGACACGGCTGCTGTATTCTGCGTGCAATTGTGCTTGATATTTGTGAAATTGATATTTCCAGCCGGGGTTTTAACGCACCCTTTGCAAATTTCAGACCATTCCCAGTTTTCATTGTCAAGATCCTCCAATCTCAAACCAACGCGAAATTGCTGTGTAGGCTAAATAACACAAACACAAATTTCAACTCTATAAACTCAGCTCAAAGACTTTTGAAACTATAATAACTTTTTTTGCAATTTATAATAATTAGCAGGGTAGGCTAAATAAATCAAAATATTTATTTTCTATAACAAAATAAACTATTTCGAACTTTAAGAAAATGATGAATTGTATTGTAAGTTATATTGGCAAAAAATTGATAGAAAATTTAAATATATGTTAGACATTTTAATATTATTATCATTTTGGAGCCCTTAAATTAAATAAGAGACCATTTTTTGTTTATAACTTTTAAGAAATCTAACTACTGTTGAAACAGTTAAAAACCAATAGTTTTTGTCTATTTACACAAAAAAGAAATGTAATAATAGTAAAACACAAAATATTAGTGATTAACAAGTAGTTTCTTAAGAAAAACACAAAAAGCTTAAAATTAAATATTTCAGTAGATAAAGTTTTTTTTAATTGTTTTGGAATTTTTACTCTTTATCAAATTCAGTATCTGATATAAATTTCATATTTTAAAAATTTTTAGCAAAAAAAACCCGAAAAAATTGAACTTAAAAATGATAAGTTACCTGCAATAGTCAGTCTAAATTCCTTATCTAATCTAATTAGATAAACTAATCTTTGAACCACGAAACTTAACCTTAGCGATTTTTGAAAACCGCAAAAAGTTAAGGGGTCCCCCGATTCGGGAGGACCCTTATCAATTTTGAACAACCCACCCCGGTCCAAAATTTTATGGATACCACTAAAAAGTATTAGGTATTAAAAAAATTCAGTAAAAATTATTTTTGAGCTTTTATTTTAAAAAAATTTGCATAATCTAATTTAAGGTTTTTATAATTATATTTTTAATAAAAATAATAATTAAGAATATATAACCCAAAAATGGTAAACACCTAATTTTTAAACAAAATTTTCAAAATTAGGACGTGTGCGACTTTAATACTGAATACCCGCCATTTTCTACTATTTCTTAGGCTCGCTGGTTGTTTTTAACTTAATTTCTAACGCAATTTTTAACACAGTGGCAATGTTTCGCAGCGCATATTGGACTTTTCTTGCACTTTTGCGAGTAAATGCACTACAAAAGAAAAACGATTACTGACAGCAAGAGAAATCTCTGCGTCAGATATCAGTGGTGTATGCACAGAAATTTGCCTGCGTTAGAAATTATGCGTTTTTTCTTGCAAAATTTTATTCAAAAACTTAATGTATAATCGGAAATTTTCTTGGGCTATATGTTTTTGATAAATCTCGAGAAATTACAAAAAGTAGTCCAAAATCACAATAACGATTTCATTGCTAAAACTTAAGTGACATTGATTTTATGATTTTTGGCTAAATATAAGTTATCTGATCAAAATGACTAATACTAGCAACTTAAAACAGGCATGAAAGCGAACATAGTCGCTTGTACTCACAATTTAATTATTTTAAATTTTACAATTTAAAAAAAAGACGTGTTGGATGTGCGCTGCCAAATAGCCGCCATGTAGCTGCCAAATAGCCTCCAAAAAGCCGCTAAATAACCGCCATTTAGGAACTAAGGCGTTTGAGTAAAATATTTTATAATAAATCAGTTTTAACTAATTCATAGTTTATTTTTCTAACTTTAAAATTTACAAAAATGTGTTATAAATGTAAATATGTCGATTCAAAAATCTGGTTATTTTATTTACTTGGAGATCTTTTCTGCCGTTTCTGTTTTGCTTGAGTGCTTGGGTGTTCTGAAGGTATGATTATATGGATATCCAAAGGGTGAAAAGAGGATACCTCATTGGGGGTGGGGGAGAGACCTCATTTTTTTGAATATTTCCGATTTTAATTTTAACAAAAATAAAATAATGACCAGGGATTTTGTAAGGCACTGAAATTTGAATATGAGCTCTGTTTGTCAATTTTATAATCCAGATCTCCAAAGGAGGAGGTGGGGTTCCCCATAGGGAGTCTGACTAGAATAGCAATAATTTGACTATGATTTTAATTTTAACAAAAATAAAATAATGACCAGGGATTTTGTAAGGCACTGAAATTTGAATATGAGCTCTGTTTGTCAATTTTATAATCCAGATCTCCAAAGGAGGAGGTGGGGTTCCCCATAGGGAGTCTGACTAGAATAGCAATAATTTGACTATTAACCAACCACAAAACAAACCAAAATATATTGCCATCACAAATAGAGTCTAAAAAACTCTTATGTGCTAGATTTTTGTTTGTTTTTTGGTGTAAAACAAGGTTATAATTCAGAGTAAAGATGAGCGGGTAAACTCCCTTTTAGTTAGATAACCACCCCTTTTGAGTTGCCAAATTATAAAATCAACAAATGGAGCTTATTTTTAATTTCAGGGCCCAAAAAAACCCATGGTCATTATTTTATTATTGTTAAAGATAAAAAAGAACTATTCAGAAAGTGCGATTTCCCCCCACCCTTCCAATAGGGTAACCCCCCTTCAGAATTTTGGATTTAAAAATTGAAAAACGGATATCATATTCAAAACTATGTCCCTTAAAAAACCTCAAATCATGATTTTGTTGTTGTTAAAATAAAATCGAAACTATTTAGAAAGTGAGGTCCCCCAATGAGGTAACCTCCTTCCCCCCCCCTTTGGCTTTTCAAAATATAAATTTGAAAGACAGAGTTTATATTCAAATTCAGGGTTTCAAAATCGCTTGATCATTATTTTGTAGTTGGGTTTAAGTAAAATCGCAACTATTCAGAGACTAAGGCTTTCACCCCCATGGTGTAAATCCCAACCCCCCCCCCACCCCCTTCCAATTGGAATTCTGGATTATAAAATTGATAAACGGAGTTTATATTCGAATTAAGGGCCCGAAAAACATAAAATTATTTTTTGTGCTTAGGTTAAACCAAAATTAGAAGTAATCATAGCTTGAGCTGCGCCCCACAATGGAATAACACCCTTTTTTGGAGATCTGGATTATAAAATTGACAAACAAATTTTATATTAAAAATTAAGAGCTCCCCAAAAACACTGGTCATTATTCTGTTGTTGTTAAAAGTAAAATCGTAACTATTCAGAAAGTAAGGCTTGTCCTCTCCCCCAATAGGGTAACCCCCCATTTGGAGCTCTGCGTTTTAAAATTGATAAATGGAGTAGTTTATATTCAAAGTTAGGCCAAACAAAAACACCGAAGATCATTATTTTTTGTTTGGGTTAAGGTAAAATTGGAACTTTTTATACAGTGAGATTTCCCCCCCCCCCCAAATGGGGTAACCCCCCTCCCCCTTAAGAAATCTTAATAATAAAATTTGACAAACGGAGTTCATATTCATAATCAGGGCCATAAAAAAAACAAACACCCAGTTTTTTTTGTGGTTGGTTAAATGGAGAATTATGGCTATTTATAAAGTGACTACACAAATGGGATTACCCTCTCCTATTAGAGTCTCGGATTATAAAATTAACAAAACGGAGTTCACACTTTAAATTTGGGCTATAAAAAACCCTAGTCATTATTTTGTGGTTGGTTAAAAGGTATTTTGGATCTATTGAGAAAATGAGCCCCCCAAATGATGTAACCCACCCCCTTTTGGAGTTTTGGATTATTAAATTGACAAACGGAGTTCATATTTAAAATCAAGACCATAAAAAATTCTGTTCATTTTTAGTGAATAGTTAAAAAGTGATTTGTGACTATTTATAAAGTGAGCCCCCCCCCCCAATGAAACAAACCCTTTTTTGGAGTTCAGGATTATATAAACGAAAAATGGAGTTCATATTCAAAATCAGGGACATAAAAAACCCCTGTTCATTTTTTGTGGTTGATTAAAAGAAGAATTGCGGCTATTTAGAAAGTGAACATCTGCCCCCCCAAATAGAGTAACACCCTCCTTTGGAGTTCCAAATTATAATATTGAAAAACGGGGTTCATATATAAAATCTGGGCTATAAAAAATACCTATTCATTATTTTGTAGTTGGTTAAAAGATAATTCGAAGCTATTCAGAAAATGAGCCCTCAAATGAGGTAACCCCCCTTGGAGTTATGGATTAAAAAAATTGACAAACCAAGTTCATACTCAAAATCAGGGCCATAAAAAACCCATGTTTACTTTTTTGTGGTTGGTTAAAAAGGGAATTATGGCTATTTAAAAAGTGAGCCCCCCCCTCCCTCCAAAAAAATGGGGTAACCTATCCCCCTTTAAAATCCTAGCTTATATAACTGACAAAAAGAGTTTATCTTAAAATCAGAGCCATAAAAAACCCTGTTCATTTTTTTATGGTTGGTAAAAAACAGAATTGCAGCTATTTGGTGTTTTTTAACTGTATGGGTTGTATGGTATTTTTTTAAATTTTTTTTAAATTTTTTTAAATTTTTTTCAAAATTTAAATTGTTTTATTGTTAAATATTCGATTCAATACTGCAAATATTAATGTGAGCTA
>JASAMX010013644.1:0-11952 GCA_030248175.1 Microlaimidae sp. YZB2_3 | reverse complement strand
TATGTATATTTTCAGCTCAGTTACATCTATTGCTCTTATGTACAAAACAATTATATCGTAAAAATTAAGAAAACCTGCAAAACACAGTAAGAAATTATTTTTGATGAGAACATCAGTAATTAAATTATGATTAACACTAAATTTGTTAACGTTTTTCCGCATAAAAAAAACGTAAAATTTACTATTTGTAGTGTTTATTGGATGAAAATATTTTATTTAGCGTTTTAATTCTATATTCTTATAAGGTGACTTATATAGGTTTTGAAATTATACAACTTTGCCTCAAATGAACGTTGTTTTTTTCTAAAAATAACTTTACAATACTCAAAATCTACGATTACTTAACAATTTTTTTACATTTTATATAGAGTAGTTCTGAATAAGGGTTTTTAGTGTAGGAAGAGGTTACAATGACAACTAGAGCCAATCATATGTAGGGGGGAAATTGCAAAACAGCAATGTCTTATACATTTTACGGTTTCAAATATTTCAATAATTTATTGGTTAAAAATCTCGACCCCTTCCCTTCTAGAATTTCTTAAATACTTCTTAATATTACAAAAGCAAAAGCATTTTTGGGGGATTTTTAGTTTTATGCTGCTTCGCAGGTACCACGCTGCTGGAGCGCTTGGTTTCCATATTTTTAATGTTTCAGTTACAAAAAAGGCTTCTATTTAAAAGTTTGGAATGGACCTTTTAAAATTAATTTTTTTAATTTTTGAATATTTTTAAAATATAATTGTTTTCGGGCGTTATTCTCAAGTTGATAAAACTTTATTACTTTCTACGTTTCGAAACAAGTAATGTGTTTCTTCGTCAGGAAAAAGGCTAAAACATATACAATATAAGAAAAGCTTACAAAAACATATTAATTACATTACATTATCAAGAGCAAAAATAAATTAGGTAAAGTTTACAAAATTTTTTAACTTTTAAATATATAGATAAAAATTGTTTTGAGCGGTATTATTATACTTAAAACATTAACAATAAATGTTATTTAAAAAAATTTTTGGTTAATTTTTTAAGCAGTAAATAATAAAAGTTAAAAAACTTTTCCGATAAAAAGAAGCAGTAAGTGTTAAAGCTAGAAGAGTCACAGTAAAAACAGATATAATTAAACAGTCCTTGATAAAACTGTCTTCATAATTAGAGTAATAAAACTTTCAGATGCGTGAAGAGAGGTGTTTGGCAGGGCATGATTTTTAATGCTGGGTGAATTTCTGTTTTAGCAATATTGAAATTCACCCAGCATTAAAAAGCATGCGCCGCCAAACACTTCTCTTCACGCAACGCCCGAAAACAATTAAATTTTATCAATGAATTCTCAGAAATTAATTTGAATATTTTTACAATCACAAAATTGAAAAAATCTATGAATGTTTGACATTAGTTGCGAAGCAGGAATTTGAACTTTATTTTAGCTAATTTAAAGTCATTGTTCAGGAAAATACTATTTTAGTGATGATTTCTAACTATTGTGATGTTTATTCACAAAACCACTATATCTAGCACAAACTAATATATTAAAACACTTCAACATGATGAAACATGTCATCGTGTAGCAATTTTAATTAAGTATAGGTTTAAACTAAAGAAAATAAGAAAATTACGATTTTTTCAAGTTTTATTTTTTTCTTTGTGTACCCTCTCTCGTACAATAAAAGACGCTTATTCAGAACTAGTCTATAAACAGTTACATATAGTTTATATATAAATAGTTTGTTTGTTTGTTTGTTTCTATAGGCACCCAGTTATCGACTTTACGGATTAACTGTCTGTAAAAGAAAATACTGGTTGCTATATGGTAACTAAAGAAGGCAATGCGAAATTATTAAACTATAATAAATAAAAATATAGCAGGACCCACCAGTATCACCAATACAGCTGAAGGCACTGACGCCGGAAGCGATTTTCTAACTCTTACTTCAGTCTCAGTAAGAGTTACTTCCTGTATGCTAAAAATGGATCTCAAAGTCATAATAGTATGATAACCTCAGAGTGATGAACAGACAATGAAGGAATTACCATGTTTTAGGTTCTGTCGATGGACTGTAGGAACGTGATGACTTTTTTTCATTGAGTTGATGGGTTGGGGTTACAAATATACCTAGTGATAGGTTTATTTTTAATTTATACTTGGATTTGATTTACTTATGATACCTTAAGAGAATAATATTAAGAAGGCTTAGGGTAAAGAGAAGAAGTAAGAAAGGAAATTGAAAATTAATAATATTATTTTGTTAATGCCTAAGCACACCTATGGCTGATATAGTATGATGGAAGAGACGCTTATAAAGGGAATATAACCTATTGACCGGAAAGGTAGTGGCCTCAAGTAATTATTTTGGGTTAATCTAAAAAGATTAAAATTGTTCCCAACAGAACGTACGTTTGCGGTTTGTTCTTTTTTTAAATACTTTATTTCATTTAAATATTATATATTTAAAATTTGCATTGTCAGATAATACTAATATTACAATAGAAAATTGATAATAAAATAAAATAATGTTGTACAGTTACTAATTTCTTTTAACGGCACAAACTTGGCTATACATTTATAATTGATAGTAAAAAATGCGGAATACAAGCTTTATAGACTCACAGCTAGACGTAAATACCGATATCCAATCAATTTTAGACAAATAATCATTGATTTGAGAAAAAATTGCTTTTTTGTAATCAAATATTTTTTTGGTTTTTTCTTTGATTTATTAACTGTTAACTGAACAGAAAAATCGATTGTTCTGTGGTCGCATGATTCTGCCAAGGGTTCCGTTTTAAAAAAATTCGAAATAAGATTTTTTGTATTAGAAAAAATTAAATAAAGTATATTTTCAGCCTTATGCATTGCAAAATCAATTAAAAGATCAAAACCGTTATCCACGTCAATATTTTAAAACATTTTGTGTGAAAAATCATTTGTCGTAATTTAAAGTGTGCCCCAGTTAGCTAAGCGGTAATTAAAATCATCTGGAAGAACGGTTGGAAAAGGAACACTGGAGTCTAACATAAAATCCGAGAAAATTTTTAATTTATTAATTTCTTGGTCGTGCAAGCAAGTTTTAGTTGGGTGTCTGTAACAGCATATAAATCTAATTTTTTTTCCTCGATATCGCTAACGTCTATAACAATAAATCAAAATTATCTAATTTTCTGCTGATTTATCTATTTGATTGATTTTGAGTTGGCTTTTTGCCAGAACACACACACACACACTATCCCCCTCCCTTTATGATTGCACCTGAATACATATAATTATTAAAACCTATTATACTGTTATCATTTATGGAATCATCTAACCAAGACTCAGATATAAATACTATGTCGTACACCAGAGTGGAGAGAAGGTAATCCAGTTCCATTAGTTTATTTGCGACACTTTAAGCATTGAAATAGACGCACGGAATACATTGTGCAACTTTTGTCCTATTTGGAATATTGCAATTGGGTAGCAGGTTTTGTGAGGTTATTGTCGTTTTTGATTACAAACCATCTGAACGGTGATGGATCTTGCCTGAGTCAGTGGCAAACCAGCAGACATCGCCTTAGCTTTTATTTCTTCATACAAACTGGACTTGATCATCTGTTTTGGTTGCGTTTTTGTTTTATGGGCTGAAATTCTCAATCAGCGTTGTTAACCGCATCGATACCAACTACCGGATTGATTTGGTATGAAACTTTATTTATATCTTCCATAGCTTCTGGTATCACGAGCAAGAAGTGGATTTTTTCAAGGGCAGATTCAATTTTATCAACACGGAGCTCTTCCATGCCTGTCTGTTCTTTAGACTTTAGCAGCAGAGCAAAACAGTTGTCGCAAGGAATTTTCATTGAAAGTTTATTAAATTCCCCATTATTTAAGCTGCTACTAACCAAATCATAGATATGATGGACAATTTACTTTCTGCCAAATGTTGAACACATGGTGTACTACTGGCAATTGGGGAATCTTTTCGATTCCCAAATTGCCAGTAGCACACCTTGTGTTACATAGACACCTTTAAGCTGGACAACGCATTTTCTTTATAGGAAGACCCTTATGGGTTTGGATGTTGAAAAAATATTTGTTTTTGATTTTTTGACCTTTTTCTCCAACCAGAGATAAGATTGGAGTAAATGAGATATCATTGCAAAGCTTACAGACCGACGAATGTTATAAAGGTGTTAAAATTTTTAAAAAAATGCATGGACATATTCAGGCTGATAAACAATTTTTTACAAAAAGGGAGCTCTATTGACTTTGGAAGTTACAAAATTTTTGTCTTTGAACTCGTTTAAACTTATTAGTTACAGTAATTAGTCAGTGGAAAGCCAGAATATTATGTATTTTTTTGGAAAGATGAACATGGACATCTTTATACTGGACAACGCATTTTTACTAAAAGGGGAATGGACCCTTCTACCCAATCGCAGAATAAATTAGGTTAAATAAGGTGTCATTGCAAAACTAACAATTTGAGGGATGTCATAAAAGGGTTAAATATTTAAAAAATAACATGGAAGAACAAAAGATTTTCACCAAAGCGGGCGCTATGGACTTTAAAAGTTCAAATTTTTTGTCCGTTTTTAATTTTTGCTATTTCGATTGCTATTTATTGCCAATAAATATCAGTCAATGGAAAGCCAGCGTATCTTTTTTTTGGTAAAATCAACATGAAGATTTTTATGCTAGACAACGCATTTTTGCATGGTGGGATGGATCTTACTCTCCAACTACAAAAAGGTTTGGGATAAATAAGATATCACTGGAAAGCTTACAGTAAAGAGTGTCGTAAGGGTAATCTTTGTAAAACAAGATGTTTTAAACCGAATCTTTACAGAAAAAGATATTTTAAGGTGCTACCAGATTTTGACAAAAAGAAGGAGAAAAACATCAAAGAAACAAACCAACGAAAAAAACAATCTAAAAGCACTTGCTTTTAGAGGTTTTCCAGATTTTGATGATTGTGCCAAAGACATTGAATTGGTTAACGATTTGATATGTGACTTAAAAATTGGTCAAAAAATAATTCCTGCAGATTTGTTTCGAATGGGTCGAATTACAAATGACAAACCAAACCGTTTTTTAAAGCTCAAATTCGATCACTCCATTGACCAAAACCTGATTTTGGATGCCGCTAAAAAATTGCCGCCGCTTGTGAAATCGAAATAAGTTTTGATTCGACCCAGCTTTACATTTTCTAAGCGAAAGTCCAGTTTGTATGAAGAAATAAAAGCTAAAGTGAAGTCTGCTGGTTTGCCACTGACTCAGGCAAGATCCATCACCGTTCAGATGGTTTGTAATCAAAAACGACAATAACCTCACAAAACCTGCGATTGCAATATTCCAAATAGGACAAAAGTTGCACAGGTATTTCGTGCGTCTATTTCAATGCTTAAAGTGTCGCAAATAAACTAATGGACGATTACCGACTACCTTCTCTTCACTCTGGTGTACGACATAGTATTTATATCTAAGTTTTGGTTAGATGATTCCATAAATAATAACAGTATAATAGGTTTTAATAATTATATGTATTCAGGGGCGTTCATAAAGGGGGGATGGTGTGTGTGTGTGTGTGTGTGTGTGTGTGTGTGTGTGTGTGTGTGTGTGTGCTGTGTGGTGGTGCGTGCGTGCGTCAGTGGTGCGTGGGTGCGTGCGGGCGTGCGTGCGCGCGTGCGTGCGTGCGGCGGCGGCGTGTGTGTGTGTGCGTGCGTGCGTGCGTGCGTGCGTGCGTCGTGTGTTGGTGTGTGTGTGCGTTGTGTGTGTGTGCGTGCGTGCGTGCGTGCGTGCGTGAGTGCGTGCGTGCGTGCGTGCGTGCGTGCGTGCGTGCGTGTGTGCGTGCGTGCGTGAGTGCGTGCGTGAGTGCGTGCGTGCGTGCGTGCGTGCGTGCGTGCGTGCGTGCGTGCGTGCGTGCGTGCATGCGTGCGTGCGTGCGTGCGTGCGTGCGTGCGTGCGTGCGTGCGTGCGTGCGTGCGTGCGTGCGTGCGTGCGTGCGTGCGTGCGTGCGTGCGTGCGTGCGTGCGTGCGTGCGTGCGTGCGTGCGTGCGTGCGTGCGTGCGTGCGTGCGTGCGTGCGTGCGTGCGTGCGTGCGTGCGTGCGTGCGTGTGTGTGTGTGTGTGTGTGTGTGTGTGTGTGTGTGTGTATGTGTGTTCTGGCAAGAAGCCAACTCATAATCAATCCAGCGGAAAATTAGATAATTTCGAATTTATTGTTATAGACGTTAGCGATATCGAGAAAAAAAGTTAGATTTATATGCTGCTACAGACGCCCAACTTAAAGTTGCTTGCATGAACATGAAATTAATGAATTAAAAATTTTCTCGAATTTTATATTAGACGCCAGTGTTCCTTTTCCAACCATTCTCCTAGGTGATTGTAACTAGCTAATTGGGGCACACTTTAAATTACGACAAATAATTTGTCACACAATATGTTTTAAAATATTGACGTAGATAACGGTTTTGATCATTTAGTTGATTTTGCAATGCATAAGGCTGGAAATATACTGAATTTAATTTTTTTCTAATAAAAAAATCTTATTTCGAATCTTTTTAAAACGGAACCCTTGGCAGAATCATGCGACCACAGAACAATCGATTTTTCTGTTCAGTTAACAGTTAAGAAATCAAAAAAAACAAAAAAATATTTGATTAGAAAAAAGCAATTTTTTTTAAATCAATGATTATTTGTCTAAAATTGATTGGGTATCGGTATTTACGTCTAGCTGTGAGTCTATAAAGCTTGTACTCCGCATTTTTTACTATCAATTATAAATGTATAGCCAAGTTTGTGCCCTTAAAAGAAATTAGTACCTGTGCAACATTATTTTATTTTATCAATTTTCAATTGTAATATTAGTATTATCTGACAATGCAAATTATATATAATAATTAAATGAAATAAACTATTTCAAAAAAATGAATAAACTGCAAACGTACGTTCAGTTGGGAACAATTTTAATCTTTTTAACTTACTATTTATATATAAACTATATTTAACTATTTATAGACTAGTTTTAAATAAGCGTCTTCTATTGTACGAGAGAGGGTATACACAAAAAAAAATTTGAAAAAATCGTAATTTTTGTATTTTCTCTAAAGGTAAACCCAACGTGGCTGCAACAGTTATTCATTGGACTGAAAAATTCCCTCTATTAAGTAACCACTCAAATCATGAGAATCTGACGTCACTTATATTAGTTAATCAGAATTTAGAAAATGAAAGATTTAAAGTAAGAAATCAACTTCAGATGCTAGTTTATAAATAACTCTTATTTTGTGACACAAAAAAAGAAAATAGTTGTTTAATGAACACGTGAACACACTGTTGCAGCTACGTTTGGTTTGCCTTTAGTTTAAACCTATACTTAATTAAAATTGCTACACGATGATATGTTTCATCATGTTGAAGTGTTTTAATATATTAGTTTGTGCTAGATATAGTAGAATTTTGATTAAACATCATAATAATTAAAAATCATCACTAAAATAATGAACAATGACTTTGAATTAGCTAAAATAAAGTTGAAATTCCTGCTTCTCAACTAATTTGAAACATACATAGATTTTTTTAATTTTTTGATTGTAAAAATGTTCAAAATTTAAAAATTAATTTTAAAAGGTCTATTTCAAACTTTTAAACTGTAGAAGCATTTTCTGTAACTGAAACATTAAAAATATGGAAACCAAGCGCGCCAGCAGCGTCGTACCTACCAAGCGGCAAAAAACTAAAAATCCCCAAAAAAATGCTTTTGTTTTTGTAATATTAAGAAGTATTTAAGAAACAAATAGCCCATGTCAGCCATACGGCTGAAAATAATTATATCTATATTTGCTAATTTCTCAAAAGTCAATTTTTTTATGATAGTTCCCTGAATTGTAAGCTTTGTAAAGCTATCTCATTTAAATCACTTCGTTTTAGCAAGGATGATCCCTACCGTCGTTTTGGTAAAAATGGTTTGTCCAGCATACAGATGTCTATGTTATTTTTTTAAAAGATTAAACCCCTTACAACATTTTCTGAACTGTAAGCTTTCCAATGATATCTCATTTAGGCCAGTTTTTTTTTAGGAGGAAGGCCCATCCCAACTTTTAAAAAATTCGCTGTCCAACATAATAATGTTTATGTTGATTTTTTAAAAAAATTGTACGTTGGGTTTCCATTTACTGATATATATTGGTAATAAATAGCAATAAAAATAGCAACAATTAGCAATAGAAATAAATTTTAACTTTTAAACTTTATGGGGCCCTACTTGTGAAATTGTGTTGTCCAGATTAAAAATGTCCATGTTATTTTTTAAGCATTTAACCCTTTTATGACATTCCCCGAATTGCAAGCTTTGCAATGATACCTCATTTAACCTAATTTTTTCTGTGATTGAGGAAAAAGCTCCATCCCCCTTTTTGTGAGAATGCGTTGTCCAGTATAAAGATGTTCATGTTCATCTTTCTAAAAAAAAACATAATATTCTGGCTTTTAATTGACTAATTTTTTAACCAATAACTTAAAGCCAATTCAACGACAAAAAATGTTTTAACGACAAAAAATTTGTGCAAATGCGTTGTCCAGCCTAAGGATGTCCACGGAATTTTTTTTAATTTCTACACCTTTATGACATATTAATTTATTGTTTCAAAAAAGATTAAACAAGCATTACCTCAATACACGAAGCTTAAGAAATTAACAATTTACAATATCACAATATTAAAAAAAATATTTAAATTAAAAAATATAAAAAAATTCCCGACCTGTAAGCTTTGCAATAATATCTCATTTAGCCCAATCCTTTTTCTGGTTGGGGAGGAAGGTTGTTTCCTTTTTTAGAGGAAAAACGTTGTCCAGTATTAAGATGTCTATGTTAATCTTACCAAAAAAACTTTACATTCTGGTTTTACATTGGCTACTTATTCTTATCAATTAGTTTGAGTAAGAATTCAGAGACAAAAAATTTTCAATTTCTAAAATCCATAGGTTCCCCCTTTTGTAAAAATGTGTTGTCCAACCACCCAGCCACCCAACCACCCACCCGGCCACCCACCCACGCACGCAAGCACGCACGCACGCCCGCCTGCCCGCCCGCCCGTGCTGCTATTTATGTAATAAACATTTTATGTAAAAATTAGGTTATAAAAACAAAAGTAAAACTATACCCATGAGATTTGCTGGAGACAATTTTTAAGCAGTTTTTAGGTACATATTTAAAATATTTTCGCCTCCGGCGGCTGGGGGGACACCCCCAGACCCCCGGCCGACTTTTCGCGTCGGCTTTGCGCTGCTACGCGGCGCATCGCACCGTAACCCCCGCCCAGACTTTGGCAGACCGCCCCTCCTCTCGGCAAAATCCTATATACGCGCCCGAGTAGTACCATGATTTTCCTGAATTAAAAAACAGCATTTTTTAACAAAAACTGCATATTATCATCAACAACAAGTGGTTTTTAAATTTTTACTTGTAAAACGATGTTTAGTAAATGAAAAGTATTTTTGAGTAAAACGGCTATAATGTAAAAATGTAGCAGACACTTTTTTTTAATAAAAAGGAGCATTTTTTAAATAAATTTGAAAACTTTAATGAATAACAAAGGTCGTTATTTTAAATTTCTTATGTAATTTGAAGACCAAAAGACTTTACTCCAAAATGTGGAGTATTATGGGCCAAAAAGACGTAATTCTAAGTCAAAAAGACGTAAATCCACGTTAAAAAGACGTAATTCCAAGTCAAATGAGGAGTTACGACCTTTGTCAGATCAAGTTCCAATTTTTCCGAAACGGCACATATCAGTTTTTCACTTTCCAGGCCTTTCCGAGAGCCGTGGTTTTTGCTATACAGAAAGTTTGAAGTATGAAAAAACATAAATTTTGAAGAGGGGATTTTATTGTTAGGTGTTGTGAAATTTTTTTGGTGTGTATGAGTTATTTTTTGTGTTTTTTTTTGTTGTATTGTTGTTTGTTGTTGTTTGGTGTTTTTTTTTTTTTTTTTATATTTTTTCTTTGTTTTATTTTCGATTGCAATTACTCAATTTCGCCGAAAATAGGAGTTACGACTTTTTGTCATAGCACCCGCGATATGTATTTATTTAAGGCGGATATAGATATGACTATGCCGATTGGCGCTAATCAGCCGTTTTCAAGATCAATAACATATATTTTTATGCAAAATCTCAGGGAACGTTGTGGTGGTGTAAAAGTGCACATTTACCGAAAATAGCCCCAAAAACTACTAGCTATAAGTGCCTAAAAACACGAGTTTCCTATTAGGTTTTTTGGATTCCCGCTTTAATATCTCGAAAACCGCTAATGAGCGCCAAATGGCACAATTTTCCTGTCCGTAATTAATAAGTGCATATTTTCGTATGCAAGATTTTACTAATCTAGGTGGTGGTGTAATTAGTGAAATAGCACCAAAAAACAGTAATTTTTACATTTGTTTTACATGACACATTTGTAGAAATCTAGAAAATTTTCGCTAAAAAATGTAAAAAAAATTAAACTTTTTTAGAATTTTCACAAAAATTTTTATGTCTTGAGAAATAGTTATACTTTTACCCTCTCCAGCCCTATACTGGAAATTCTTTGATGGCTAACGGATTTGCTCTTAATATTTGAATTTCAAAAAATAATTTTTAATAGCGCGTAAAATTTCAAAAGCAGGTTATTGTTTATTCAGGCAATCTCAAAGTCAAATGTTAGAAATCTATTGTTAAATTTTCTCCTGACGCACATGACACAATCATAAGCGCCAAGTGTTTTGTAGCCGGTCATTTAAACACCTGTTAACTAATATGTTTATAAAAACTTTTTTAGGTGAGCAAATGTCGCTAACGAAACGGTTGATTTTAGTGTTGTAAAAAGTTAGTTTTACTTTTACTTAAAATAGAACACCACAGTTATAATGATTTTTACTAAAAGTTGATATCAACTTAGATATTAATTTTTGTCTGACAAAAGTATAGTGCGATCGAAAGCTCAGGTATGATGCATCCAACGGTAATAGTTTCATCGTTTACCGAATGTTCTATTTTGAGATATAATTTGATGAATTTAAAGCTCAAAAAACAGTTTTTTACCGTTTAAAAAATTTGATTCACTCAGCTTTGCCTGCAATTTTATAGAAAGTTAACAAAGAATAGGGGGCAACTTTTGGATGTGGTTTGGAGTAAAATGTAATTCAAAAATCTAAGAAAACTAAAAAATCGATGTTTTTAAAAGAAAAATCAAATTAAAAAATCCTGAATTTGTTTTTTTTATCAAATACAATTTAAAGTATTGATTAGACTTGTGTCTAACTATTTCCAAACTTTTATTAAAATTTGAGCGAATCAATTTTTTTTAATTTTCATTTAAATTTTTTTGATTGGACGCCGAAAAACTACATTTCAAAACGTCTGTTTAAAAGTATCTTTTACGAGAGAGATCTCAGATGGGCCAGTAGTCGAGTGGTTAGAATGTCACACTCGCACTCTCGGACCCGTAGGTTCGAGTCCCCTGCAGGGAATATTTTATGCGAATACGAATAGACTCCCTATAGGCTTGTTGTAAAATGAGTGACAGAAAAAAGTTATTTAAGCCACAAACACGCTAAAAACCCTTTAATTATTCTAAAAAACTTATTTAAATGTTAAAAGATACATAAAATTAGTAAAAAACTTAAAAACGGAGCTATGGAACTAGAAAAACCGGTGTTTTTCGCCGTTTTAAGATTACTTTTATAATACTTTTACTCTTACTTTTACTTAAAAAAATAGATCTTACTTTTACTTTTACTTTACTTAAATAAAATTTTGACCGTTTACTTTTACTTTACTTAAATTAAAAACTCCAAATTAATTTTACTCTTACTTTACTTAAATTAAAATTTTTCCATTTATTTTACTTTTACATAAAATAATTGAAAATCATTACTTTTTAAAACACTTATGATTTATAAAAACATAATATTAATTTATTGATTTAAAGTTAGTTGTT
>JASAMX010013639.1:0-14413 GCA_030248175.1 Microlaimidae sp. YZB2_3 | reverse complement strand
TTATATCATTTCTATTTATTATTTTTTTGTTGAAATAACAAAAAACATACACAAACTATAGTCTATACAAAAATGATGCGGACTGGCGACAAAACTCGAATTTTGAAATGTTATATATCCATAACGGAGATTAGAATATAAGCGACATAAGGACATATGGGAGCATAGCTTAGACTCTTGGCTATCTTTTAAAAAAGTTAGGAAAAATGTTTTTCAATGAAGTCATCACTACAGCCAATGCGGTGAAAAAAAATCTGGGCGCTGTTTTATAAAAGTTAGGAACATACCCTTTCTTTGTAAATGTTCACTTCTTTATTGTAGAAATATTTAAAGAAATAGAAATGCAATAGACTTTTGAAAAAACCTATAAAAAACCAAAAATTTGCATATATATTAATTGCAAACCCTATGCTTTAACGTAGGATTTCATTTCTTTGTAAATATTTACAAAGAAATTTTGAAAGATTCCAAGCCCGTATGCTGTGCTGGCAGCAGCAAACCTTTTAATTAAAAAGTTTTACAAGAATAATAAACTTTAAAAGATTAGTTTTAAATTTTTTAAATTTATTTTGATTTAAAATTTTAGAAAATAGTCCAAATAACCCCATGAAAACGCAACATAATTTTTTGTTAAAATTCCAAAATACTTCCTTACGTCATGCAAATTTTTGTTATTACGTCCTAATTGATGATTTTTATTGGCTCTTCCGCAATTAAAATGACGCAATTCAGACCCGCGGATTCAAAGGTTTTTACACGAAAAATAGCATTACTTTAAAAAATTACATTGGGATATTACAAAAGTTGAGAGACATAGTTATTAAAAATTTGTTTTGGTGTTGATAAACGGGGAAACATGTTTGCAAGTAAGAAAACACTTAAAAAAAGCATTTTTAGCTGCGATATTTGGCAATTTTTTTGTAGGATTTTAAACTTTGAAAATATTTTTTTCGAACAAAATAACGTGGAAATTCGAAAAAATAAACTTTTAAGGGCTATTTTTTTGGAAAAGTTTTTAATTTAAAGGTTTGCTGCTGCCAGCATACAGGCTTGGAGTGCTTCCAAATTTAAAATTTGTCATTTTTGACAGCTTATTGTAAGCTTAGTATTAGTTTTTTTTACACAAACAATATATATCAAAATTCGTCATATGTGATAAATTTTACAGTTTTGATAGTTTCGAAAAAAAATTTGAAAAAAATTTTCGGCATTCGTGTTTGCTCCCCCCCACCCCCGGGGAGTCAACCCCCCAAAAAAATAATATAATATAATTTGTGCCAAAGTGGTACTCTATATAAGGAATTATTAACATCCGAGTAAAATAACTTCCGAGATTTTTGACTTAAAAACTAAATATTATAAACGAAATGTTTTTTATCAGTGTTGTAGAAAGTTACTTTTACTTAATTAATAAAAGTAACAGATTTTGGATTACTTTTACTCATACTTGACTTTTAAAATATCAACTACTTTTACTTTTACTTTTAGTCGACTTTTAAAAATTCAATTACTTTCACTTTTAATCTTACTAGCATTTTTTCCTGCAAATACTTAAATTAATTTAAGTAAAATTTAAGTAATTTTAATTACTCGATTCTAATTGGGCTTGTTGGAAAATAAACGGCAGAAAAAAGTTTTTTAAGCCCAAAACACCAATTATTTACACTAAAAAACTTAATAAAATGAAAATGTATACATAAAATTTGTAAAAACTTTATGACAAAGCTCCGGAGTCTCAAAAACCAGTGTTTTGTGATGTTTCAAAATTACTTTTATTATACTTTTACTTCTACTTATAAAATAGGTTTATTTTTACTTTTATTTTACTTAAAATAAAAAAATTACAAATTACTTGCTTTACTTAAATTAAAATTTTTCGAATTACTTTTACTTTTGCTTAACATAATCAAAAAGTATTACTTTTTACAACACTACTTTTTATACACCACAAGTGTGTTTAGCTTAAGCGTTAAGTGTATTTTGCATCTATATAATAGTGATTTTTTTTCCTACCTTGAAGATCATGTTCCAAGCTTCGGTCATGTAAACCGAAGGGAATCTGTCCTTTAAATGTGCAATTTTAAGCTTACTTCATCTTGAAGTATGCTTTAAAGTATTCAATTCGGATTTTAAGATAATTTTATTTTTTTTAATAGGTTTTGAAAACAATTTGGACTACAAAAATTTTTTGACAAAATAAACTACATGTATGTTACTTTTTAATTATTTGTAAAATTAATAAAAAAATATGACGATGCTCCGGAGATCTGAAAAGCAAGTTCCACCCATCTGGAGCTCCGCAAAACATCACTAATCTTTACGTGTGTACTTTAAGCACACTGGCAGAGCTACAACATAATGATTCAGAACCACAAATAAATCAACGCATATTTTGACATCAAGAAACTATTCAAAGAGTTTGTGCAATTGCTCACGGAATAACTTCAGGAAAAAAGAATCATTGTGTGCTGCCATTATAAAAAATACTTTATAAAACCATGATTTTTTTAAAAAAAAAGCTTATTTGAATACCACTTATGCAGTCCTTATTTTTTGAATTGTTAAACATAAATAATAAATAAACCGTTAATTTAGCTTTGCTGTTATCTCTGTTGGCTCTTGCCCTAAATCTCGTCTGTGCTAACCGGTTACCGCTCGGCGTCCCGGCATTTTACAACAATGATTACGTGAAACGGGGGAAACCTCATCTTAACGCTCAGAATCAACTTGGACGCTTTTGGATATTGTCAAAGACATCCGACAAAGATGGACCGTATAGCGCGGATTTCGAGCGATATAATTGGTGGGAGAATCAGTTTCCATCCGCGTTTAAAAAATCCTTTAATTTTCCAACTTGGTACAGATAAATTTATGTTTTGTTTAGAGGTAATACGAAATGGAACTGTTGCACCCTGTATACTATGCTTAAATAAAATTTTTATTTTGTATTGGACTTATGTGCACTATTTTAAAATTAAGAAAAATTAAAATCCACCGTATACAGTAAAATATTTTTTCTATTTAAGCTTTTGCACTATTCAATAAAATAAAAAAAATATTTTTTTTTTCAGAACTGCACGGTTTAACTTTTAGTACTCTCTAAAACATTCTACTGGTTTTGACTTTTCAAATTGCATGCTCTAACAGTAAATATATCGAACAAAGTCAACCAAGGGCCTATTTCATAAAAATTGCGCGTAATTAATTTACAGCTGTAAATAAATAAACGTATATTTTTCTTTTATATTTATTAATTAAAACGTATATTAATAAAATTGCGTTTAGAATTTAAAAAATTACATGTCTGTAAATACCGTAAATTCCACAGTTACGTACGTATTTTTTAATTAAAAGATTAAGAAGAAATTAAATGCGTTTATTAATTTACAATTATAAGGATCTTTATGAAATAGGCCCCAAAACGGTTTTTTACTGGCATACCAGTAAGAAAATACTGGTTGCGTCAGTAACCAGTAAAAAAAATTGTTGGTTTCACCGGTAACCACTAACTGTAACACTCTTTAAGTTACTGGTTACCGGTGAAACCAGCAATTTTTTTTACTGGTTACTGACGCAACCAGTATTTTCTTACTGGTATGCCAATAAAAAACCGTTTTGGTTGATGATATACGATATTTCTACTGTTAGAGCATGCAATTCGAAAAGTCAAAACCAGTAAGATGTTTTAGAGAGTATGCTGTACATTTTGTCGTCACACAAGTTTAACCTCTTTAATTTCACTAAGTAAACTGGATTTATCGAAATATACAAAAAAGTGTTAACTCGTGTAAAAAACCGCAACGCTGACAAAAGTTTATAAAAGAAAATATGTCATATTTTTATTTAGAGATTTTGGAAATAAAGATGTAAAATAAAAAAAGTAATAAATTTAGAAAAAAAACTCTCTGAACTTTGCTTGTTTTGACACTACAATTTGAAAAAAAATCAGTGACATGGTATTATACCTATTCCTTCTCAATAAACCTACTTTGAAAATCACTACATTATAATG
This sequence comes from Microlaimidae sp. YZB2_3, assembly GCA_030248175.1. NCBI lineage: Eukaryota > Metazoa > Nematoda > Chromadorea > Desmodorida > Microlaimidae > Microlaimidae sp. YZB2_3. The sequence continues at coordinate 10,401 of JASAMX010013639.1, read as the reverse complement.
TTAATCTTAGTCCTGTGTTTTGAAAAGAAAACTATAAAGCACATAATAAAAGCATTCGAAGCTTCAAGTCGGGCGTGTCTCAGTTGAATGAAATAAAACTTAAAGAATGAGGCGCACGGCAATTTTTGAAACTTCTGAAATCACCATTTTTTATATTTTTGTTGTACCTTAGTTTAACAGATGAAAAGCCAGCGTTTCAATTTCTAATTTTAATTTGGCGATGTGGAATTATTGTCATGAATATGTTTTTTATTACTGTTTCATTTGATTATTGAAGCACTATGTAACTTCGATTGACCTTATTATAACCGTCTCGGCACAAAAAAATCCTAAAACAAAGAGCACCTAACAAAAAAAGAGTCCTTGCGCAAAAAAGTCCTCCGAGCCAGAGGATTAAGTTTACAAAAGTAAAAGCATCGGTAAAAAAATGTATTTGACACAAACAGTGGTATTCATAAAGCTTTTTAACCTGGTCCACTTTGGCCTGGGACCGTGTTTAACGCTGACCATTCTCTGATTTTGGATCCCAGTTCAGTTTGGTCATTGGAAAATGTACTGGGTCCAAAATGCAATGGAAGACTGCCGAATTAATGCAAGGAAATTTTCTTTTGCAAATAGGGTTGTTACACCTTGGAACAATCTACTCCCATCTCAAGTAACTGTCGATTCTTTGGATGCATTCAAGAAGAGTTTTGGAACTGACTTAAATAAGCGCTCTTTTTGAGCCTTTAAAGTCATATCAGATAGCTATGTTCATTGATAATTAGTTACAATTGTGATTCATATTGGCGGCAATTAAGTCGCAGATTTGATGTTGTTGATGAAAAAAAAAAGAAAAAAAAATAGAAAAAGAAAAAATAAACACAATGAAATGATGAAAACAGAAGAATTAAACTATGCATAAACTATGCTTAGTATGATATTAATTCTGTTATCTGATCATTAAAAAAAAAAAAAAATTTTTGATGACCTTTCCGATGACCGATGTATCTTTCCGATGACCAAATTGGATTGATAGCAAAAATCAGAAACCGGTCTGCGTGGAAAAACCGTCCTGAAATGAACCGGGTCCAAAAGTTTTATCAATACTACTGAAAAAACCACGAACACAAATCGGCATTTTGTCTAAATCACTTTTTTTTTGTTAAATCATACGCCACAGTTAAAATCGCCTTTTTTTGCTTTATTTTTTGAACAAAATTTCAATTAAACGAACATCATTTCATTTGTTACATTTTATTTTCTCCTGCGGTCGTCCAATTTTTTATTTATTCCCTGCGTTTATTTGAAAAATACAGCAAATCCAATAAATATTTCATGGCAGATAAACCTTCAACTGTTTTTAACAGCGTAACAATTTGTCCCGACTGCAAAAGTCCAGCGGACTGCGATAATGTCTGCATTTTCTGCCACCGGAGTCCCCTTAAGTACAAGTAAAATTTGCAATAATTGTAATATAAACTAGCCTTGAAAAATGCTCTAAGAATAGAGCAGGAAAAAGGGGCGATTTTTTCCCGGGCGTATGTTTAGACAGAAAAGATGTGGACTAGGCTGAGATGGACATTATGTGAACTATAGGAAATTTGCATTTGGTTTGGGCAGCTGCTCACTAAATAAAAATTTCTACCATATGATAATGATTTGTTTATAGATTGATCTAATGAAACAGCACTGTTGCATTTTTTACGACGGTTAATGCAATGTACACAAAGGTCTCGAGCAGATTTAAAAATAATTTGCATATGATTTTAGTTAACCAAACAAAAAAACACGATCATAGTACACGAAAATAACATAAACATAAAATAATTTAAAAAAAAACAGCTGGTTGTGCATTTTTTTTCTCATTTTTTCGGTTCACACAAATTATTTTCAATTCTTCTCGAGCGAGACCTTTGTGTACATTGAATTAACCGTCGTGATTCTCCATATAATATAACAAAAAAGATACTTTATTGTAGTAAGCAATAATAAACAATTGTGTTCTTTGTTAAAATGGTAAAAAAGACTACGAGCCCAGTTTTTTAAAAGGTGGTTGGTTTAATCAGTTTCATAACAACGTTTCTAAATTTTCATTTTAAAAAATAAAACCAGAACCCAAATTATTTTGAGGTGGTTTGCTTATTCAGGGGTTTGTTTCATAAAAACGCTTAAAAATTCTCAATTTAAAAATCTCCGCCTACTTTTTGTGAGGTACTTGATAAACGAGATGCAGAGATTTGTAAAATTAAAATTTACAAATACGTATTTATCATTATAAAAAAGGCCCTTTTGGTTATGATTTTCGCGCGTCTATTAAGCCTTTGCGATTTTTCACACAAAAAAACGCATATTAAACGCAGAAATGGGAAGGCGCAGCACAGCGCAGCGGTACACGTGATGCTGCAGTTAAAATCCTTCAGGCTGCAATTAAGGGCGTAACCACTCGCCGTCATGAAGAAATAAAGAATGAACGCTTGAGAATAAAAATAATAAAAAAAACGTTTTCAAAGATGATGTAACCAATTATTATTAAGTTGCGTCAGGTGTTTATTTCCTCGTGATATTTTCTCGAAGAACGAGTGGTTACTTTACCATTTAGTCATTTTCACCCTGATAGAATTCATCTTTATTCAGATTTCTGACTCTGATTCAGATTCAGACTCTGAAATACCTTTTATGTCTTTATTTTTTCTGAAATCTGAAATCAGATTCAGAGAAATTGTTTCAGATTTCTGAACCAAAAACACTTGTTTTGTATTTTATTTTTCAGACGTCAGTTTTAGATCTGAAACTAAATTAAACTAAAACTAAAACTTGTTGGGTTTTTTCTTCTTTTTTGTTTCTTTGTGTGTTGCTTTTTTGTTTTGTTTTTTTTCTGTTTCGGGGCAGCTTTCTTGCTTGTGCCCTTGGGCTAACTTTTATGACCTTTTATTCAATTCATTTAATTACAAAAATTAAAACCACAATTTTTAAGATTCTGAATCTGAATTCAGAATCTGAATTTAAATAAGATTCAGAAATCTGAAAAGGTGAAATATCGACCCCAGGTTACATTTATAAACTGAGACGCGATATGAAATTCGCGTTCGAGCCGCCACAACAATCGAAAGGGGTTAATAATAACAAGCTGTAACGTTTGCAGTTGTTAGCTTGGTCTGATTTCTTATCGGTAGATGGGCGGATATTTAATGTTATTACAATTTGAAAACTATTTTAATACATTAAATAAGATTACTATTAAAATAATATAACGGAAGCTTTAAAAAAAAGCGTTGTTACTCTGAGACAACGAGTCACAATCATTATAAAATCAAAGTGAATAAAATCAAAGACTTATTTTGTTTAGATAATTTGTGTGTTAAGCTATAAAAAAAGTCAGTTAAAAACATTTTATGACGTTATACTGACTCATTGTCTCACAGTAACGACGGAAGGTAATCTAAGCTCAAAAAAATCTTTTCAGTGACTTGAACCCAGGTAGACAACAATATTACAACTATACTGTTCCCGTAATGGCCTTTTCTCGGGTTACGACTGTAAAACCTTCGTACGACAATTGTAAAATCTTCGTCTAACGGTGATGGTATTTTTGCATGAGAAATGTCCCACGTAAACCTTATCGCGGTAAACTGGGTGGTGTGTTGTTTTTTTTTTTTTTGTGGTGTTTTGTGTGTTTTTTGTGGTTGGTTTTTGTGTGTTTTTTTGTTGTTTTGGTTGTTGATTTTTTTTTTGTTTTTTGTTCTTTATTTAACTACGCAATATGGGTAGGGATTGACTTGTAAAATTTTTATTCTAGGTAGATTTTGTGTAGATTTTTTTGTGGAATAAAATTTGAGACTCTGATGAGTTTTTATCTCTGTGAAATTTTGTTATTGATTTTTTTTTTTTTGTATGCTGAATTTAATTGGAAAAAAACTCTGCTGAGTATTTTACCTCACGGATTTTGCAGTCGAGCTTGCAGAATGAAAAATTGTAACGCAAAATGCATCACGAGTTTTCATTCTCTGGAATATTCAATTTTGATATTTGATTTTTCATGTAAAATTTGATCGTTGGATTCACGAAAGTGGTGAATATTTGACACGTCATGAAAAAAAAAACTCTCCAAGTTATCGTGTGCGTTTTTTTGTTTGCAAAAATTCGTTCTCTTAGAATTCTAGTATCGTGAAATTGTCCGTGATTTTTTGATTTTCCCGCGTTGTGGATTTTTTTTGATCTAGAATTTGTGGAATAATATTCTATAATTTAACCTTTTACCCGTCGGACATTCTCTCTCTTTCATTCTTGCATACTAGTCAAGCTTGCAAAATGAAAAATTGTAAACGCAAAATGCATACAACAAAATTTTTAGAGTTAATACTTATAAAAAAAAATAATTCAATTATTTAAAGATATTTGATGTTTTAACATTGTAAAATAATTTGATACGTTGGATTCAACGAAAGTGGTGAATATTCAACAACCGTCACATGAAAAAAACATCATCACAAAGTTATACGTGTGCAGTTTTTTGTTTGCAAAATTCATTACATTGTAAAATAATCTACCATCTACGTAGAAAAATTCACATAACTGTTTTTCACAAATTGTCAGATTCTTTCCCACGCGTTGTGGATTTTTTTCATGATAAAAAATTTCCCGTGGAATAATCTCCTATAATTTGAACAACTGTTTAACGCACAACGAAATCATTCTCTTATCTTATGTGTACTTGACCGTAGTCTTAATCGTACTTCCGTGATTCATAGTTTTTTGCGCGCGAATAGTGTCCAGTGAGCGAGCAAATTGAAATGATTAAAGCTGTACGGTAGTAATATGCATATATCTTTACTACCGTAATCTTTACGGTAGTAATATGCATATACACTGTATCCGGGCGAAAAATCTGCATATTGCCACCGTACAGCTTTAACAATTTCAATTTTCTCGCTCACTGGGCACTATCCGCGCGCAAAAAATTTTGTATGACGGAAATACGATTTAGGTCATACAAGGTTTTACGGTTGTAACCGAGGAAAAGGCAATCACAGGAACGGGTTAATGCATATCACTGAACAAACTGGCTCTAGATATCGTGAAACAATTAGTGGCTCAAACACGTTTCGCTTTACCACCAAGTTTTTGAGGTTTAAATGGTAATAAATAGTTATGTTTGCTTTGAAATAATTTAGCATATTCCAACCACAACATTTAATATTTGTACTAATACTTGATTAAGTTATCCTCGAGTTTCACGTAAAATGAAACTGAGGTCTGGAAATTGCATACTCACAACTGTTGAATCACTTTAATTTTGTGGTTGGAAAACGGCACAAGAAAACAGATCACAAAACAATCATTCATCTGCGAGCGACCCATGCTACATGCAAATTAAACGACAATTTATGCAAATTATTTATTATGCGAGGTTTATGTAGTAACAACATTTTATTAATTTCATCCAATAAAGAAAAAAATTTTTACTTTTGAAAAAGCGAGAAGGGGAAGGGGACAGACCATTTAAAATTATTTGGTATGTCTGACACACAAATCTTTAGTTGCTTATGACGTCATGATTACCCGAAATGTTAGGTTTTGTAGGGTTAGGCAAAATATATAAAAATTTGATTGAAACCAACGTTTGAATGCTAATAAAACATGTAAATGTTGGTTTGAGTTATTATTCAGAGAATTCAACGTACGTGGGCAAAAATCCGCTTACATTTTTGTTTTTAATATTTAAAAACTTTTTAAATATATTGCCTATCATTAGCCATGCAAAATTTACAAAGTACCTTTAAATATAAAAAAGTAGATATTTGTTTAATCTATATTTCCATAAAAATTAAAGTCTATAAGCCTGAAATACTGATACGTACCGGTACCGGCTATAGGGCTTTACCGCTCTTCGTAAGGAAGAAAAAAAAACAAAAAATAAACGCACAAGCCAAGAAAAAAAGTCGTCAGTGGTAATGTAACCATTAATTAATCAACTGCATTATGTGTTCCTCTACTCGTGATATTTTCTCAAAGAACGAGTGGTTATTGACCACCCCCACAATTTCACCCTGATGGAACTTATCTTTAATTAAAATTTTGCTATTAAAAATTAATACAACGACAAATTGGCTTTCACATTAATTTTTAACCCCTGATTTAACGCGTTCCCATTAATTTTCCATCTCAAAAAAGGCTTTCGATAAAATGAATTTCGACAAATGACTTTCTGGTTAAAAATGACCATTGAGTAATTTGACATTATTTTATTTGTAAGAAAGTCAAATGTTGAAGGAGTTTTTACGTTGGTTAATTTACGCGGAGCCGATTTAACGTTCATCTCAAGAATCAGCAAAAAAATAGTTTTTCAGCGGTTAAAAGTTGAGCGACAATTTGAACACTACGTCTCGTCGTTACTCTAGCACAAAGAGTCACAATTAGTTTAAAACCAAAGTGACTTTGACTTATTTTTTCATGGTACTTTTGTGTTAAGCACATAAAAAGAGTCACAGTTGCGAGTATTTTTAGACGATTTTGATTCATTGTGTCATAGTAACGACGACCTGTTAGGAAATCAATTCAAACCGCGTGCTTCGTTTCTTGGTTTCCCGGGTTTGATTTTCACAGAGCAAAATGCCAATCCAAACATCGCTTATTTTACAGGGAATTCGGGGTTTTCTATAAATTGAAATGGTCAAAAAAAAAAAAAAAGAAAATTTCGTTAATAGGTAACATAACAATCTTAATAAGTTTTTTAGATACATATTTACACAAATCTTACTAAATATAAAGTGGTTGTCACCTCAGTGACTTGTTATAAGTACTTAACAAAACTGAGGGGAATGGCCAATACTCAATACCCAAAAAAAACATAAAATTGGGCATGCAGATTTTCATTTTATTTTAACCTTTAGTTATCTTGCTCTCAACTTACACTTATATCTATGTCCTTTTGCCTCTATTTCTTTGATCTTGTTATGCTATCTAACTATCATATTATTATTTAGTTTACCTTAGTTTACAATTTTTTTTTGTTATTTCCTTTTCACTATTATTATTATATATTATTCTCATACAAAAATGTAAAACTCACATCTGTTCCCTAAATTCCCTGATAGGGGTGGGGCTTTGACTAAAATTCTACATCAACAGCAGTGCTGATATTGGGTATTAGGCGGCAATATGGAATATCCATTGCCGGCCCGCTTTAGCTATAAAAAAAGAAGAATAGTCTAATCTCATGTAAGTGAAATTTAGCTTGAGAAAGTGCGTTCACAAAAAAATTAAACTACTAAACGCAGTAGTGCTGCATTAAAGATTATAAAAAACTACCAATCAACTCTGCGTGACAAAATGTTTATGCAAATTAAACGAAATCGTATGCAAATTATGTGAGCTTACCTTAATAGTGAGATTCATGGATTGAGTATTATATTGCTTAGTTGTCACACGCGTTGGACGGAAATCCTTATTGACGCTTTCTGTTTTCTGCGGTTTAAACGAATGGATCTCCTGCGGTCGCGACCCGCCCCTAATTAAACAGCAATCGTGCTTACAGCAATCTTTGATAATTGCGAAATCGCCACTTTTTAAATTGGAAGGTTCTATTTGTATGCTTTAAAAACAACTATAAGTTAGAAAAAGTGGCGATTTCGCAATTGTAAAAGATTGCTGAAAGCATGATTTTTTAAAGTATATCATATTGTTTAGTTGTGACACGTGCGGGACGGAAATCCTTATTGGCGCTCTCTGTTGTCCCAGATGCGGTCGGTCGGTTCCGAAGGGTTGGAATTCCTGCTGTCGCGACCCGCCCCCTACCTACCTAATGGTTCCAGGTCTCGTTTGATTTAATTTTAATTTAATTTTAATTTATTTATTTTTATTTTAATAGTTTGATAACTTTACTTCTACATTGTTAGTTTACAATAAAAAAACGTATTTATTGCGACACAAAGAGTCAGAGTAGGTGTGAAATCAACGTGACTCTGACTCACAACATTTATGGTATTTGCGGGTTAAAAGATAAAAGCAGTCCCATTTACAGTACTAAAGATAAATTCTGTCAGGGTGAAAATAGATGAGTGGTGAAGTAACCACTCGTTTTTTGAGAAAATATCACGTGCAGAGAAACACATGACGCAACTAAATAATAATTGGTTACATAACCGCTGAAGACTTTTTTAAAAATTTTTCTCGCTCGGGGGTTTATTGTTTATTTCTTCCTGGCGGAGAGCGGTTACGCCCTTGATTTCAGCCTGGAAGACTTTAGCTTTAGTGTTTTATAAAGATTCTGATTCATTTCGTCATAAACGGCTCAAATTCTTGCTTTCGCGATCTTCCCCCACCTACCCGATGGTTCCAGGTGTCGGGTCGTTACCGCATGACAAAATGAGCCAAAAATTGTCATAAAATACTCGTAACTGTTATTCTTTTGTCTTTTAACACACAAACACACGTTACAGTCCTGAGTCGCGTTGATTTTTTTTTATTAATTGTTATTCTTTATGTCGGGGGCGATTGTTAAAATAAAAAATTTACAATAAACAAACGGTCTTTATACGACGTAAGAGTCACAATAAGTATGCATTAAACGTGACTCTATATCTCATAACGTTTATACTATTTGTGCTTAAAAATAAAGAGTCATTGTAGCGAGTATTTATGACGATTCTGACTTACTCTATCAGGGTAACGACAAAATTAATTATTTTAAAATTTACAGCATATCTTGCGTTTGTTTAATTCTATATTATTTTTTTGTTATTATCAAACAATCTATTTCTTTTTGTTCAATCCTATATTGTTTTTGGGATTATAGTAACAAAACTAAGTTGCTCACTCACACAATCATTGTCTTAAGTGCTTAAGAGCAATAAGTCACTGTGATCTAAATTGAGTGTGTGAAATAAAACAACCAAACAAAATGTTCGTATAGAAGTGTTTTTTATGCTAAAAAATAAGTTATTTATGTGTTTTATGCACATGTTTACCTGTTTATTTTATTTTATTGTGTACATGCTTATTTTTTCGTACACAACAAAATGTAAGGTTTGAGTAGTTTAAAAAAACTTAATTTTATTGACAGCTATGCGCTTAATTCAACAAAAAACCCCAATAATAAATACAAAAATATTTTTCGCGTACCGTCAAGTTTGTCGTTGTAAGGCGTCAGTTAACTTGTTAGATAGGTAAAGTTTATTTGTGCATTCAAAGTTGTCAACGTCAGGATTTTAGGGACCCTCAAAATGTCATATAATATTCGTGATCACGTCATACATGTTTTGCTCTGTGGGAATGGTTGTGGAGGGAGCTAATAAAATCACTTTTAGCCAATTAGTGCGTGGGAAAAATAAATAGACAATGAATGAAAAATCTCCTTTTTTCATAAGCACTAATTGGCTAAAAGTGATTCTATAACGTTTTAACTGTAAAAAATATTACACTGAACAATTTCCGTTTAAATGGCAGGGTTTGAACTATCGTGGTAGAAACAAATTGAAAAAACCTAATTTTGACAAAATTGAAAAAAACTTTTAAATTTTTGGTGTTAAATTTTGTCAGTACTATGACAAAATGAGTCACAGTGCGTATAAACTATACGTGAATGTGTCTCATTTTAAATTTCGAACAGCACATTATTAACTACGAAATGAGTCACAGTCACGTGTATTTTATAACGACTGTGTTTCATTTTGCTGTAGTAATGAGGATTTGTGTAATTTTAGGCCCGGCTACACATTGCAAAAAATGTAAAACCCCCGCGGTGGTGGGACGACCTTGTTTTTGGTGCGGAATTTACCCTAAAGCTGATACTAATCCATAATTTGGATCATTTTCAAATCTGATTTCTAATAAGAAAAACGTATTAATTGTTAAAACAATTGTAATATATGGGTGTTTCAATTATCTTAAGCATTTTTTTGTACAGGAGACAATGAAAATGCAGTTTTTTTATATTTTTATTAAATAGAATCTGTAAAATAACAAAATTGTGTGTAAAAATAATATCTACTAACAAAATATTGTTGTATATTATCATATTAAAATAAAATCTATTTTTTATAAGATTTTTTACATACTGAAACGCAGTAATAAAACTTAATAATAGTGTATACATCTAAAATTTATCAAAATTTAAGATAAATTATTTATATAAAATAATTTATAAATTTACTACCGCCAAGTAAAAATAATCTATATAATCCTATTTATTTCTGAAAAAAACCAAATTATTGAGTATAATAATTAAGATGATTTAATCAGGGAAGAGCGCGGAGCGCTCTTTCCCTTATATTAAATGGGTTAAGTCACTGCGCGGTTAACCGTTGTTGATGGCGTCATCGAAATCAACAAAACCTTTAATAGTTTTTTAGCCAATTAAAAATCTAAACATTTTACATAACAAAATATTACCCATATTTTTCTGATATTAAAAACCTAAAA
>JASAMX010013638.1:0-42933 GCA_030248175.1 Microlaimidae sp. YZB2_3 | reverse complement strand
GTAGATTTTATTTACAAAATGAGAGTTTGACAGTAGATATCTATGGTTGAAATATATCTGGCTGACCTCTAGTAAGTTTGTATAGGAGAGGTCAACGGACCATAAGTTGTAAGGTTATAAAATTTTTTTAAATAAACAAATTGGAACGCATGTTTTTTTTAATTCCTGCTTTTCAAAAAATATACATAAACTAGTCAACTTTCACTCTTTAAAAAATTGTATTTTTGTTCCAAATTGTGAAATTTGTTAAATAATTGTTAAAATATGGTATTTAATATTAAATATAAAACCGTTTTTACTGAAAGTTCTAATGATTTTAATGTTAAATATAATCGATTCAATACTGCAAATCATCGAGGTCAGCTAGGTTTTATTTGCCTCAATAATCACAAATTTTGCATATATTAGAGTTATTTTAATATCATTGCTTATATTAAAATTATATAAAACAAGAGGATTTTCGGGACAAGGAATTTTTTACCTAAATTTTACAAGAACTGTTGCACTTGTGATTTTTCACGCGCAAGCTATTTTCTGTGCACTCAATAAAACTTTTCTCGCACAACAATATTTCGTACACCGAAAAACTCGTTTTTTCTAAGACTATTTTACTAAATCGCTTTGTGCAAAAAATTAGCAGAAAATGATGATTAAATTCGATTATTTAAATTCGATCATGTGTGATTGATTAGAACGGTTTATTGTACAACTGGACATATTTACTTGAATTATATATTCTTGCGTTTATTTTTAGGTGCATATTTGAAATTGTTTTTAAATTTTGTTACGTTAAAAAATTCAAGCTGATGTCTAGTCTTTATTTTAGAATTTTTAAGTTTATTGTAAATCTACACTATAGTAGTCATAAAATTTAAAAAAAAAACTTTGGAGTCAGTCCAGTTTTTTAAATCCAATATTTTGTATCCACCCAAACGACACCAAACGTAAATTTTTAAAACAAAAAGTTAATAATGAACTGTTTATATTTAATTTGAAAGAAAGTTTCGCATAATGCTGAATAAAAATAATACTAATTTTTAAATAAAATATTCTGCTTGAAACTAGCATTCCTGTTCAAGTTTAATACTGAAAACCCGCCATTCTCTGCTATATTTGGGTGCACCAATATTTAACAGTGTTAGCGTGTTGCAGTGCATATTGCAAATTTTCTTCCACTTTTTCAAGTAAATGCGCTGCACGAAAAAACAAGTATTGACTGCAAAAAATCTCTTCGCAAGAAATCAGTGGTATATGCACAAAAAGTCGCGTACGTTTGAAATGTTGCACTTTTTTCTTGAATAACTTTATTTAAAACCTAGTGTATAATCAAAAATTTCCTTGGGTTATATTATGTTTTTGATAAATCTCGAAAAATTATAAAAAGTAGTGCAAAATCACGAAAATAATTACATTGAAAAAGTTTACGTGACGTTAATTTTATAATTTTTGGCTAAAATTAAATAATTTGATTAAAATCATTAAAACAATCAACTTGAAACAGCTAGATAGCGAGTAGTCTCATGTACTCGCAATATAATATTTTACATTTTACAACTTAAAAAGAGTGTTTTTTTAATTTACAAAAATTGACAATAAAATTTTAAAAATTTTCTTATATTTTTAAATAAAAAGGTGCTATTAACCCTTTTTATATGTTTAAACTAAAAAATGTTGAATAATGGTGTGTAAATAGTGGTGTGTAAATAAAGAATGTTGAATAGTTTTGATTTTAATTTCTTTACCCGTTTTGCTTTACTGATCGAAAAATACTCCTTGTAAGTATTTTAACTCCTCCTCTATTTGTAAGGCATTCTTTAAAACTAACATGATTGGTTTGATCTATTTGTAAAGCATTTTTGAAAAGTAACATAAATGGTTTGCGATTAAGTATAATATTGCTTTAAACAAGAATATACTGCTAATAATTATGTGAAAATGTACATATATAATGTAAATAAAATAATAATTTAGGTTTAAAATGAAAATAAAAATTTTGTTCTGCTTAGAAAAAAAACTTTTGTGTAATAAAAAAAGTTTTTTTTTTCACTCACAAAGTGCTTAAATACTAAAATGTGACTATTCATTACATAAACCAAATAATTAACAATAAAAATTTTGATTTTTATTTGAAAAAAATTGACCAAAATTAAAAATTTTGCTAAATTTTTCGCCTGCCCCGGCCCCGGCCCCGGCCGGGGCAAAATTTTCTACCCCGGCCCCGGAAAATCCATCCAAATTTCTCTACCCCGGCCCTGGCCCCGATTCCAGCCCCGGCATCAGCAAAAATTCTGCCCCGGTCGATCACTAGTTGTAGAATGTGATACAACATGGCTGTTACTTCTTCTAAACCTTGAGGTGATTAATCAAAGACATGGGCAAACTTTCTGGAAACAAACTGACTGTCAGGACTTGGACAATAAAAATACACTATTAAGTGCCAAGCTAACCTTCGTTTTCCAAAACAATCTTTTTGGCTTTCATGATATTTTTTAGCCAGAAACTTCATTGCCCAATCTGCCCAACAGAGCACTTTATTTGGTTCCAAAGTTCGCATAAATTTTTGACCTGTGTTTTCTGTGATATTTCCAGTTATGAATTGAGGCTATTGCTTGATCCATATCATGACCAGCAATAGTTTGTTGAATATCGCTTGAAATGTATCACTAAATTATCACAATTGCAGAATTTTATATATTAGTTCCTAAAATTTTAGACATTCAAATGGTTGATATACAAAAAAGGGTAATTTCATTTTGACAATTTTATTATGAATAAATGGACTGTATGACAGCTAAATAATGTGAAAATATGAGTTTGGTTTCATGTTTCTAAATTGGTAAACTGGTTGAGTTTAGAAAAAATAAAGATTTTTAAAATTTACGTTTTTTTTTGGAAAATTGTAAAATTTTGGTTGTAAAAAATAAAAATTTTTGAAATTAAAGTTAATTTTTGAAAAGTTTATATATTTTTACTTATAATAGTTAATTTTAGCATTATTAACAGAATATTTGGCTTGAAATGTATCACTAAATTATCACAATTGCAGAATTTTATATATTAGTTTCTAAAATTTTAGACATTCAAATGGTTGATATAAAAAAGGGTAATTTTATTTTGATAATTTTATTATAATTAAATGGACTGTATGACAGCTAAATAATGTGAAAATATGAGTTTGGTGTAATGTTTCTAAATCTGTAAACTGCTTACAATAGAAAAAAATAAAGATTTTTAAAATTTTCGTTTTTTTTTGGAAAATTGTAAAATTTTGGTTGTAAAAACTAAAAATTTTTGAAATTAAAGTTAATTTTTAAAAAGTTTATATTTTTTTACTTATATATAGTTAATTTTAGCATTATCAACATAATATTTGGCTTGAAATGTATTACTAAATTATCACAATTGCAGAATTTTATATATTAGTTTCTAAAATTTTAGACATTCAAATGGTTGATATAAAAAAAGAGTAATTTTATTTTGATAATTTTATTATAATTAAATGGACTGTATGACAGCTAAATAATGTGAAAATATGAGTTTGGTGTAATGTTTCTAAATCTGTAAACTGGTCAAATTTAGAAAAAATAAAGATTTTTAAAATTTACATTTTTTTGGAAAATTGTAAAATTTTGGTTTTAAAAATTAAAAATTTTTGAAATTAAAGTTAACTTTTAAAAAGTTAATATATTTTTACTATTAAATAGTTAATTTTAGCATTATTAACAGAATATTTGGCTTGAAATGTCTCACTAAACTATCACAATTGCAGAATTTTAGATATTAGTTCCTAAAATTTTAGACATTCAAATGGTTGATATACAAAAAAGGGAAATTTTATTTTGATAATTTTATTATGATTAAATGGACTGTATGACAGCTAAATAATGTGAAAATATGAGTTTTGTTTCATGTTTTTAATTTGGTAAACTGGTTGAGTTTAGAAAAAATAAAGATTTTTAAAACTTACGTTTTTTTGAAAAATTGTAAAATTTTGGTTATAAAAATTACAATTTTTTGAAAATAAAGTTTATTTTTGAAAACTTTATATATTTTTACTAATAAATAGTTAATTTTAGCATTATTAACCGAATATTTGGCTTGAAATCTATGACTAAATTATCCCAATGCTGCAATGGTTTATTTTTGCTTCTAAAATTTTAGGCACTTAAATGATTGGTTCTCAAAAAAGGGTACTTTTTTTAGTTTTTTACAGTTAAAACGACTACATGGTGGTTAAATAATAACCAAGGGGCAGCGCGGTCTAAATATTTTGAAATGGTAATCTAGTTGATTTTCAAAACCAAAAAAAAATTCAAAAATTTTTATTTTTTTGAAAAATTGTAAAATTTTATGTTCAAAAATTTAAAATTTAGCAAAATAATGTTGATTTTTGAAAAATTCAAACTATTTTACATAGGTAAGAACTAAATTCAAAGTCCTCTTTTTTTTCTTTTGTTAAGGTTTTGGAATTCAAAAAATTCAAGGTATCAAATTGTTTGTAAAAATTTTTTCTTGGTTTATAGAGTTATTTTAATTGAAAAATAAGAAAATAATTAAGTATGTGACATAAACAAGGTACTAAACACTCTGCGCGAAGCGCGGAAAAATTTTTTAGCCCTTTTATAACGTTTCCAAAGTGGTAAAAGAACTTCCTTCTCAGAGTTTCCGTGACTATTGTCGTCTCAATTAATTCCGGAGAATCAGGAATTATCTTTAATTATTTTTAAGCCGTTAATTATTAGTGTTGTAAAAAAAATACTAGTTTGTCATAAGGGTAACTCTTAAGCCCTGTTTGCACGTTGTCTGAAGTGATGAAACGATCAAATTCTAAAGATCATAAATAAAAAAGTTTTGCTTTTTGAGGGCAAAGTTTTTTAATCGTACCGCCAGTAGTAATGGTTATGGCATTTTTAAATCTTAATGGCGTGGTTTAATAACCCATTCTTTTGGTTTTAGTTGGTACCAAAAATCCAAGAATACAGACTAATATAAGAACCACATTAATCCGTTGCGGCATTTTTTAAATATAGCGTTTTAAACGTTAAGTTTCGTCTTAAATGACTCACTCATTTTTTAACCTACTTTGATTACCAAGATTCAAAACCATAAAAATTACAAAACAAAAACTTTTTACAACACTACCATTAATATCAACATTACGCTGAAGTCGGACAGAGACTGTTTGAATTTCGTCAGTATTCTTGTGTTCTTCCATCAGACGACGAATTAAATGTTCTTTTAAAAAAGTTTTAAACTCTTGGATTGAAGATAAAATTGGGTATTTTAATTCTTCGATAGCATATTCCTTGTCGTCAATTTTCGTTTGAACCAGAATTGATACAGAACCGCCACAGGCCATTTTGAACAAAATATAAACCGCAAAAATTTTAAAACGCAAGCACAAATTTTAATGCAAATTTTAATTTTAACGCGAAGTTTAAGACTTTTTTCATATGTAAGAAAAAAAATTTGGCACATTTAGCTAAAATTTAGCACTTTTTGCAAAATGTTTTAATAAAAATTGTATCGCATAAAAGGTCCCAGTCATTTCAGGTATTGAGAAAAAAGTGTGTTTTGACACTTTATACTAAAAAAATAATGCATTATTACTAGCAACTAGTTAAAAACAAAAATGGAGATATCCTGACCACAAATCAATAAAACTTCTACATTTAAGCCATTTAGAAAATAAACAGGTGTATTTTTTCTAAACAAATGTTTAAGGTTTCACTTGAGAGTTTTTTTAGGTATAAAAATTACAATTTTCAAAAAGCGATATCTCACAAGATATAAAAATATAAAAACAAAACACCATTTAACCTGAATGTTAATAATACAAAAAATGAAAACGAAAACTGTACTGAGCGATAAAAAAAAAAGAAAATTGAAGATGTGTGGAAGTACAGCTTTAAACATTCCTGTTTTAAAGAAATTCCAAAAATTTTTAAAAAAATTCCCTAAAATAAAAACAATAATTACAAAAGCTTAACGCCAGAAGGATTCAATCGTTTTTTCTCCAAGCACTCTTAGTAAAGCAACAGCGCGCTTCACCCCAGTGCCAACAATAACTCCCACCCGCACTTCGTTAAAAGTGACATATAAATCACGCTGCAGGACATTACATGGAAGCTCTGTTTAGAAATGCGCCCCACAATAAAGATTTTTTGCATTTCTCAAAACACGAAAACGCTTTCTGAAAATTCAAAATATCTTATAAAAACAGTCCGGATAGGCCTTATAGCAAGTGTAGAATATTTATAAGAATGAGCAATAAAATACACAGTACTAATTTGTTATATTATGTCCCATACATTACAAATTTAGATACAAAACACTAATCTTTAAAAGTGTTGTGGTTTAAAGGGTGACTTTGATTTCATAAATTTAAAAACATAAATAGCGCAACAAAACCAAGTAACTATCACCAGATTCCGACGGGTAAAAATCTAACGGGTGGTAATCTAACAGTTTTTTTAAAGCAATAACATCGAGCTGTCCACGTTTTTGGACGACATACAAATATAAGTAGAATTTAAAACTTTCAGTTTCGTGAGTTGTCATAACGAAAAACACTTCTTTTGTGCTAAACGACTTAGATACGGCACCCACTAAACGTCCAAAAAGAAAACCTTCGTCAGTTTTTTTAACACTAAACAGTTTCCTTCTGTATATACCTGCCCACTTGCTATGAACTTTGTGCTAAATTCAACAACGTTTGCCTCTTTTTTTCCGGTTATTTCTGCAATTTTTGCAACGTTTGGAAGCTGAGAAAGCAAAGTTTTAGTGCATTTTAAAGCTCGAATATTTTCCCGCAACAAACTCCCTATAAAGTGAAATTCACCGTTTTGTAAAGGTATATAAAAATAAGGCTTCGAAAATTTGAAAGACCAATTAAATAGAAGTTTAATTTTACCTTTTTGACAATAAAATCTTAAGTTTATTAAAAATTACAGAGACAATATTAAATGACTTTTTTTAGTAAAAAAAGTAAAATTATTTTTGCACTATAGTATGTAAAAAATATACATACTAAAGATAAATTCTATCAGGGTGAAAATAGATGAGTGCTAAAGTAACCACTCGTTTTTTGAGAAAATATCACGTGCACCGAAACACATGACGCAACTAAATTATAATTGGTTATATAACCGCTGAAAACTTTTTTTTATTTTTCTCGCTCGCGGGGTTTATTGTTTATTTCTTCCTGGCGGAGAGCTGTTACGCCCTTAATTTCAGCCTTGAAGACTTTAGCTATAGTGATATTCTTACCCTCCAATATCATGCTCCGGAGCTCCGGCCATTTAAAGCTGAAGGAGCTCTGGTGCTCCGGTGCTCTAGAGCTCCGTAGCTGCACCCCCTAAATAAGCGATTTTATGCCTATTTAAACTTAAAATACATTTAAAGTTACTCGATCTGCATTTCTAAGACTATTTTTATTGTTTTGAATAACTTTTGAAAAAATTTAGTTCACCAAAAAATTTTGACAAATTACTCAATAGCATCACTATTCTAATTATTCATAATATTAGGGGTCAAAATAGGGCGAACTTCCGAAGCTTCCGAGTTTGCGAGTTTCCGAGTAGCCATAGTTACAAAAATCAGGAAAAAGACTTAAATATTTAAAAATACAATCACATTAGAAAAAGCCGCAAAATTTTGATGATGACGCCGCATGATGTTTCAAAATGTTACAAAATAGTTCATGGTAGGGTAGTGTATTTAATTTCGGCACTTTTCCCAATTGGGTATTTTTGATTTTGGACTATATCTTTGGTAATCCTGGACGGAATACGACGTTTGATAGCTCAAATGAGAGCTAATTATATGTAAATGATTGTCGAGAGCTTTTTATTTGTTATGTTATAATATTTTCATGTACAATTGTGTGATTTATAAAAAATAAAATTGTTATTCGTTTTTAAAACATGGGCATTTCATGATTACGCAAAAAATTGGTTTAAAAATTAAACTGTCCTGGTAAAATTTAGTCTATTTTCCGAATTTTTAGTCCCCGTGGTTCTACGTTGTGTCTGTGGTGAGCAATCGTTATAAAATAAAATAGTGTAATTTCGGCACTCATATGCTGTAGGTAAAAACGGATTCAATTAAGTGGACTGGTGTTAAATTGTACTTGTAAATAGTTAAAAGACAACGTTGAAATGTGTAGGGGTCATAGTACTGCACTTAAACTCGATTAAGAGGGTCCTTTTAAAAAGTGCCGAAATTAAATGCACTTTTTTTCCCAAATTTTGCTCATTTTGATACCATTTAGCATTTTAGCTTAACTTTTTGCCAGTTACACGTTGAACAACAAGTAGAAGCTTAAATTAAAGAAAACTGTCTTGAAATAATGATAGGTATTTAAATTTTTGATAATGATGATTTTTTGACTGAGAAACAATCGATTGTTTGTAAAGTACCGAAATTAATTGCAAACATTTAATTTCGAGAATTTTCCATTTTTTTAAAAACTGATTTAATTAAGTAAAAAACTATTTTTGTACAATGAAACTTTTGTGACGCAACGCAATATTGTGAAAGCTTCAAAATGATCTATCAAACATGAAAATCGGGCCATACAGTGAAAAGTTACATTGGAAAAACAAAAAAGTGCCGAAATTAAATGCACTACCCTATGCAAAATATTTCTTATTGTGAAATTTATTGCAAATTATTAAAAAAATTATAGATTGCTTTTTAATCAAAGAGCGTCTTGTTTAAATATAAGTTGTAAAGCTTAAGCCTACGTTAATCACCGAAATTCATGCTAACTATATAAATCAATTTTTCTACTTATTAAATAATCGTTTTAAATTATAAGAAACGTACTTACGAGTTTTGATTAAATTGCAGTTTGCGATTTCAATGATTCCACAATCCTGAGCTTATCGTCGATCCCATTTAAATTAATGTTTGACTATACAAATAAAAACAGATTTTTTAAGCAATATAATTATAAACAGTGCTATAGTTTGGCCCACTTTTATGATGTAATTTTTGTGATTTGTACCCATACGGATACAAACTTGAATGGTGTAATCTTTTTCCTGTAATATTTTTGGGACATTATAAAGGAACTTATTTGTACCCCTAAAAATACTAAGCAAAAACAATTCGCCGAAACAAATGGGATTTTGTAAAAAAAATCATCCTGTTTTAATTGGTTTGGCAGCAACTATAGTTTGTGTGGCGGATAGCGTTGAGCAGTTTAGGTCAATTAAATTTACAATATTAATTCATTCTTAAGTAGCCACTACACTCGCGTTCAATCACATTTTTCATTCAATTTAAACATTTTTAAAATATATTAATGTATGCGCTGTAATCAAATTACAGTAGCCCGCGCCTTTCGCCGCGTGTGTCAAAACAGTCGCTTATAGCAGTACGTGCGCTCCACGCGGTGCGTGGGCCCAGTGGGTTCCGCAATTAATGTTTGCGCTTTAATCCCGAAGAACTGTTGTACCTACCGATTTGGGAACCCTTGTTGGCAGACCCAGCTTAGGTATTTATATTAACTTACCTTATTTTTATCCACCGATGCCCCAATTGAGATGCCAACAGCTATAGTTGGTTTTGACCAACTTAGGTAGGAATTTGTATGTTAAGTGGAGAGTTCACAGAGGCTGTCTGTGGATTCTCCTGTTAAGATTAAGGCGAAACTTACGAAGTGTTTTGGTGGAGTGGCTACGACACCGGGTACAGGTATTTTGTAAAGAATTTTGCACGTAATCATACACGTAGCCTACCAATAGCTTTGGTAGTTTGTTTTAAACTAAGCAAAAAGGTTACATAAACCCTCGGTAGCGTGTCCTCAAGGACACCTACCGGTTCGTAAAAATTATCGTTGTCTTTTCAAACGGGTAAATTTCTAAAAAAATCAAGTATTAAAATATAATTCAAACCAAAGCTTCTAACTAAATTAAAAAAATAGAAATTCATTTATCTTTATTGTTTGTTTTTAATTACTAAAATGTGTTTTTTAAATGGCTAAAAAGCTATAGCCTTAGCGTTCCAAAACGCCTTAAAATCAGTCTCTTTTTGTCAAACCAAATTGCTCAATCTGCTCAATGTGCGCAAAAGTTATTCTGTTCTTTTGTTCGCCGCAACGCGGTCTGTTGCGCTCGTAATCGCTCATAAATAAACGCTTTGTGTAAACCGTTGTGTAACCTTTTTTTATCTCCGCAAGTAATCAATTACTAACGCAGCATTCAATCCACAAAATATGTAAACTAGGCATTCACTGCGTTTAAACAAATAAGCTTAAAATTCATAATTAAATACATTCAATATAAGTCCCACACGACACATAGAAACCACGGTATCAGTCCTTGTTCCAATCCCTCTCTTTTCCCCTCAACGAAACGTTAAAATTGCACTAATAATCTTAATGTTTTGTTGATAACTAATCTCCACAACAAAACTCTCTCCTGTACTTTATGCTGTTCTTTTCCCAGTTCGGTAGCTTCATATTTTCCATGCACACCGGGCTTTGAGGTCTTGAAGGAACTTTTTGAAAACCTGAGCAAAGCTTGGGGGGGGGGGTTGCGGTCGTTTGGGTTTTTCGTGTTTTGTTTCTTCTTGCTTTGCCTGTTCTTTTTCTCTTTCTTTTTTTTGTAGGAGCAAGACCAAATCGCTCTTATTTTTATGCCCCAACACAGTAATGTTTCACAGTATTAATTACTGTCAATCGGTATTTTCCTAATTTGGATTTGGTCTTCGCCTTACATTTGGCAGCATATCGGATCTCCTCTACTTTGTGGAAAATATTTGAAAAGGAATTCGCAAGAATTCCTCCTTTTCTCAACCCATCCTACCGTAACCCCACTCCGTGAACCAACTTGACCCCCCGGTCAAGAGGGTGTGTCGTGTGTCCCCTCACTACGCAAGAACAAACACTAAGGTCAAATCATAAAAATCGTGCAAACTTCTTTATTGTGTAATAACCGGCTGAGCCGAATTAAAAGGAAGTCACAGCATAAGGGTGTTTATTAAGTAGGATAAGTAATCCGTGTGTACCCGGCCGCAAGATCATCAATTTACCGGCTTGACCCTTGTGCGCCCGCTACATTTGTCTAAAAATGATTTTATGAGTATAGTGAGTAATAAAATTGAAGTGAGCATTTTTTGATAAAAAGGTGGAATTACACAATAAGTTTTACAAATTGATCTTTTTGTTTACGAAGTAAGCGCACTTAAAAACGTCTCCAAACCACATCTTTGTACAAACTCGCATATTTTAAAAATGCATGCTACAGAACTAATTGAAGATGTTTTTTTAAGTGGTTATTTCACAAATATTTTACAAATAGTGCGCGTGGATAAATAAATAACTATCTAGCAGAAGAACAAAAATTTAATTTGTTATGGTTATTATTTTATATTAAGAAAATTCCGAGGACAGTAATTTTTGTTGTACGCTTAATATGAAGACTATATTTTTTTGTTTTTCGCTAAAATTAATACTAATTTCGAAATACGCAAAAAATCTGCGAATGTAGCACGAAGTGGGGGGCAGTGTAGCACGAAGGGGGCAGTGCACAGGTCTGTGTCATAAAAGTGCATGTTTCTATGCGCCTCTGAACGGCCAAGGATAGACCGTTTTGGAGACCACTTTGTCAGCACCATACCCGCTTCAAAGTTGTAAAAATACATTTTACTTCAATAAAATTAATTGAGAAATTTGAAAAAAAAATTTATTAAATTATAATACATACATAGCAAAAAACTTGAATTTACTTCTATATATATTTTACTGAAAACTTTTTATGTAATTTTGAAACGGGTTGTGGACATGCTTTTACAAATAAAAAGTCAAGAATTGAAAGAAAATTATGAAATTAACAAATCAATAAAATCGGTGTTTTTTGTTGTTTATTCCATTTTAGGTTTATTTTATTTTGAAAATGCATTTCTCTGCGCGTCTCCTACTGACCCAAGATGGGCTATATCAGAAACTGCTTCCTCAGCACTGTACCCGCTTTGAAATTGTAGAAATTACTTGTCAAATTTTGTTGATAAAAATAATCTGATTATTCTTTACTGGATACAATTAATATTAGCAAAAAACTTTAATTAAAAAAAAGCAATTTTAAAACGGGTTGTGGACATGCATTTCAGATTAAAAGTCAAAAAAATTGAAATCAATAGTTCAATAAGTGAATAAAATATATTAACAATTATGTTTTTACTTATTTTTACATTTATTTTACCTTTTAATATACTTATACTCAATAAATCTTTTGAAATAAAAAAAATTGACCGCCCGGCTTTTATCATTGCGATGTCCAACCCTTTCTAAAGATCACCTTTACCCAATTGGTCGACCCCCGTTGCGAGACTTAAAATTAGTGGGGGGGTCAGAGGGGTCCGATTTTTTAACAAAGTTTTTTTAAATCAATAATTTAAGTGTTTTTAGGTCTAATATTGAATTTTTTATACTAAAACAGCCTATTTAGGCCTAAAAAGTGTATTTAAACACTGATTTTACCTAAAAAAACGGTATTTTTGACCATAGATAAAAAATTATACTTCCAAATTGGTCGGGAGGGGGTCAGCCTCGCTAGGGGGGGTCAGGCCGGACTGCTCTTGAGCTTTGGGGGGAAGGGAGGGGCCCCCTGGATTTTATTTTTTCTGGGGGGGGGTCCAGAATTTTGGCTCTAGGGGGGTGGACCCCTCTGTCCCCCCCTTTAGAACACCTATGGCTATTGCGTCGCCGCCCGGGTTTGGCTTTTTGCCTGGGTTTTATTCTCTCCCTTAAATATAAATTTATCATGAAAATTTAGTTTGATTTTTAGGTTTCGCTTAGGTTCAGGAACATCAGGTTTAAATCAATAAAGTAAAAAACCAACCATTCACTCAATTTTTTTTTGATTTTAGATTTTGTTTAGGCTTAGGAAAAATTTAGATTTTTGACTTGTCGTTTATTCCCAAAACAACATTGCTTTGTTTAAATATTTTATTGAAAACATTTTTTTATATTCTGTTGAGTTTTTTTTATTTTTGGAGGGAGTTTATACTACCTTGGTGGGAAGTTTTAAGGCAGTTTCTAATTTTCAGCACGCTAATTTTTTGAGCGCGCTGAAAATTCGTTTTTTAAACACAGTTAAACTAAGCGGAAACGCCTTTTTTTAGGGAACTGAACATTTTTAAACGCTTTTTTTGTTTTTCCTAAGCCTAAGTAAAACCTAAAAATTAAGCTAAGCATTATCATGATAGAGTTTCAGATTTTTCAGCGCGCTGAAAATTTCTACTAGCGCGCTGAAAATCAGAATCTACCAGTGAAACTTCTTTTTTAAAGCAACACGTACTGTGGCGATCTAATGCTGAGCATTCTAATGTTTCGAGTTCAAGTGCGCGGCGTTCTAATGGTCAGCGATCAAGTGCTGGCGTTTAAATTTCCCAGAATCAAAATTTCAAATTCGTATTTTTTTAGATAATTTTTCAGTCGCATGTATATGTTTAAGAATCCCCATAAGCTCCTAATCCCCTATTCTCACAGAGCTGCTGAAGACGACGCACCCAAATGTCAATGATACATACACTGATACATAACATTTCCAAATGCAGTAAATTGCTTCAGCAAAATTGCAAAAATCCACGTTCCTTACTACCCTGGATGGGAGCTTGGAGCCCTTGAAATAGCTTAAGTTTAAGTGTAGGTTTTAGCGATTTTAACTTTCGGCTCAAAGTTTCAATCTTACGCCTCCAACTTCTCTTTTTTGGCTCCAAGTTCCAGCTCCAAGTGTCCTAGGTCCATTGACCCTATATCTTAAATTTTACTATTTTTTATTATATCTTCTGGTAAATTGTTAAAACTATGTCACCCTGATCCAAATGTGCTTTGACACAGCACCGCAACCATGATTCAATTTGTTTGACATTTTAAAATACTGTTTATTGTAATCTACTTTGTATTTTTTATATTCTATCGAATTTGATTTATGGTTTTGTTTTTTTTAATTTTGTAATGTGTTTTTAATGTTTTATATAATTTAAGACAACAATTAGTTATGCAAAGTAAATGTTTAATAAAGTTAGACTCGAAAATTGACCGAAGTTTATTTTAGATTCAATTAAAATATTAAAACTATTTTTAGCGCAATTGTTTAACCGGATAGGTAACAAGTGAGTAGACGAACAACCAAGAAGCTAGAAATTAATCGGTAAATATTAGATTACTATTTGTAATTGTTTGGTTTACGATACATGACACTTGACGTTCACCTTGGAGCTTCAGGTTCAGAGTCCCGTTTTACTTTTGTGGTAAATTTCATGAATAATTAAAGTAATGCCGTGGATAAATTTGTCAATTTTTTTGGAAACTAATTTTTTTTAAACTTTCTAAAAACAATAAAAATAGATTTAAATGCGTATGAAATAATTTAAAACGTATTTTAAGTTTAAATGAATTTTATATTGCTTATTTAAAGTGTGACTAAGGAGCTTCCTTTGTTTAAATTGACTAGAGTTCCGGAGCATGATATTGAAGGGTAGGAACCATAGGTGGGCAGGGGGGTCGGACACGCCCCTAAAATTTGGGGGCTCTCTCCCAGTACTAAAAATCTAAAAATGGAGTATTTGAGATATAACCCGAAAAAAATTTTCGGGACACCCCCCAAATTTTGGGGGTCGGGTATACCCCCCCCCCCCAAAAAAAAAATCTGGAAGGCTGCCCACCTATGGTTGGAACATTGTTACATCACAATAGATGATTAACTAAACAGTAAGTTTTTGTGTACAGTAAGTTGTTGTGTTGAAGTTCTTGCTAATTAGAATGTTCCTCTATCAATTTAAAAAACAACGAAACTAATCCTTATTACTTATACCAAAAATATACAACTCAAAACAATTTTTGATTGTGCACTAGATTTTTGATAGGTTAAAATTTTCTGTTTTTTTAGTGTTGTTTTTGTCGTTCACATCTTTACACTAATTACGCAAAGTTTCACGTAAAGATTTACCAAAAAAACACCGTTTTTTAAACACCATATCACCTGAATTGCCGAAGATAATTTACCAAATTTTTTCGAATAGTAAGGCGGTTAGATTTTAAAAAAATCTATGAAATCTAAGACAAAAGCTTTGATTTCGTTTTGCACTGCACTTTTATGTGCTCAAAAATATACAATCAAGCATTTACTAAAATAAGTTAAATAAAGGTTGGATTGAGTTTGGATATTGGCCAAAATTTAGCTGAATAGCCGGATTTAATAAGTATGAAGTAGTAATTATTGTTGAAATATGTAAAATGATAACGTGCCAAACAAATTTGTAAAGTATATAAGTAATAGTAGGTAGCTATGTAAACAAGCAAATCCCAAGTGAGACACTACATTCAAGGTAACTAACTAAATAGACAGTGCTAACGTTGAAGCCCTTTAATATATCAGTTTGTGCTAAATAAATTTTTTTTTATTAATTAAACGTCATAATAGTTCGAAATCATCACTAAAATAGTAATTTTGAAACAATGATTCCGAATTAGTAAAAATAAAGTTGAAATTCGTGCTTTGAAAATAATTTTAAAAAGTTTTATCCAAACTTTTAAATTAAGCATTTTCTGTAATTTAAACATTAAAAAATGGGAATCAAGCCCGCCAGTAGCGCCGTACCTACAAAGCGGCAAAAAACTAAAAATCCCCAAAAACTGCATTTGCTTTTGCAATACTAAAAAGTATTTAAAAAATTCTGAAACGGAGGGATCAAGATTTTGAAACAATAAAAATTTGAAATATTTTAAACCATAAAATGTACTAGTCTGTCACGGTCTCAATTTACCCCTACATATGATTAGCGCTAGTAGTTATTGTACCCTCTTCCTACACTAAAAACTCTTATTCAGAACTAAAAGCCTATAGACTAGTTCGAAATAAGCGTCTTTTACTGTACGAGAGAGGGTACAAAAAGAAAAAAATAAAATTTGAAAAAATCTTAGCTTTCTTAGTTTTTTTAAGTTTAAACCTATACTTCATAAAAATTGCTACACGATGATATGTTTCACTACGTTAAAGTGCTATAATATATCAGTTTGTGCTAAATAAATTTTTGTTTTTTTTTTAATTAAACGTCACAATAGTTTAAAATCACCACTAAAATAGTATTATCCTGAACAGTGATTTCGAATTAGTAAAAATAAAGATGAAATTTGTGCTTTTAAACTAATTTTAAACCTACATAGTTTTTTTTAATGTTTTGCTTGTAAAACTATTCAAAACTTAAAAATTAATTTTAAAAAGTCCATTCCAAACTTTTAAATTAAGCATTTTTTGTAATTGAAACATTAAAAAACTGAAAAACAAGCGCGCCAGCAGCGCCGTACCTACGAAGCGGCAAAAAACTAAAAATCCCCAAAAACTGCTTTTGCTTTTGCAATATTTAAAAAGTATTTAAGAAATTTTGAAGAGAAGGGGTCGAGATTTTAAACCAATAAATATTTGAAATATTTTAAACCGTAAAATGTACTAGTCGCTCGCTGTTTCTCAATTTTCCCTGTACATATGATTGGCGCTAATAGTTATGTACCCTCTTCCTAACACTAAAAAACCCTTATTTCGAATTAGTCTATAATAAAAGTCATCGCAAGCTATTGCAAAAACTTAAATGTTATGGAATTAAACATGAATTCAACAATTGGATATAAAGTTTTTCAACGCGTGAAAGGCAAAAATTTGTCATTGATGGTGAAAATTACTCATCATCAATTTTGATTGATTGATTGATCATCAATGTGTATTGATCATCATCATCAATACACATTGATGATGAAAACACTGGATTGCCAGTTTTTTCAAACTCCACTTCTCTCGTTTGTGATGTTCTTTAAGGTGGAACGATATAGTTAGGATACACTGTTGGTTTTTGTGTATAGACTAGTTCAGAAAAAGCGTCTTTTACTGTACGAGGGAGGGTACAAAATGAAAAAAATAAAATTTGAAAAAATCTTAGCTTTCTTAGTTTCTTAAGTTTAAACCTATACTTCATAAAGTTTGCTAGACGATGATATGTTTTATTACGTTGAAGTGCTGTAATATATCAGTTTGTGCTAAATAAATTTTTGTTTTTTAATTAAACGTCACAATAGTTTCAAATCACCACTAAAATAGTATTTTCCTGAACAGTGATTTTGAATTAGTAAAAATAAAGATGAAATTTGTGCTTTTAAACTAATTTTAAACCTACATAGGTTTTTTTAATGTTTTGCTTGTAAAACTATTCAAAATTTAAAAATTAATTTTTAAAAGTCCATTCGAAACTTTTAAATTAAGCATTTTCTGTAATTGAAACATTAAAAAACTCGAAATCAAGTGCGCCAGCAGCGCCGTCCCTACAAAGCGGCAAAATGTAAAAATCCCCAAAAACTGCTTTTGCTTTTGCAATATTTAAAAAGTGTTTAAGAAATTTTGAAGAGAAGGGGTCGAGATTTTGGACCATTAAATATTTAAAATATTTTAAACAGTAAAATGTACTAGTCGCTTGCTGTTTCTCAATTTTCCCTCTACATATGATTGGCGCTAGTAGTTATTGAACCCTCTTCCTAACACTAAAAAACCCTTATTCCGAACTAGTCTATAACTTGTGCCAAAGGTGACGGACAGAAGCAAACTATATATTGGGAGAAGGGGTATTTCTTCGATCAGTTTAGTCTCCTTAACATTTTTAGTGGACCATTCCACGCCGAGATATGTTTCGTTGAAAAAACACATTTTAAAACAGTTTTTCCCAATTTAACATAGAACCCAAGTTAATATTACGTGATAAAAATTTAACTCAAGTTAGATACACCAAACGTATATGTCCACAAAAATTTTCAGCTAAACCCCTACTATTGAAGTTTTTTAATTTCATGTTATTGCTAAAATTTTTGAAATAAAAAATAGAAAGACGTGATAGTAAATGATTTCATTAAAAACTAAAAAAAACTGGCTCGGAATTATGGTACAACTGCTGTGTCAAAAGGTGGGAACAAACTAATTCCTATCAAATGACTAAAATGCTATCGTTTATTAATACTGTTTGTTCACCATTGAACCGTTTCTTTAAAATTAGCTTTTAGGAAAGATTTTCTGATTACTCCGTAACCGAGTGGTTAGAGCGTCAGGCTCGGATCCTTGTTGCTTTAGGATCGAGTCTCCCCTTGGGTAAAATTTTTAACGTCAAAAAAATTTTTTTCTTTAAATTT
The DNA here is from genome assembly GCA_030248175.1 of Microlaimidae sp. YZB2_3. Classification (NCBI taxonomy): domain Eukaryota; kingdom Metazoa; phylum Nematoda; class Chromadorea; order Desmodorida; family Microlaimidae; species Microlaimidae sp. YZB2_3. Next base: position 24,755 of record JASAMX010013638.1, on the reverse strand, counting down.
TTAGTTTTTTTAATTAAAAAAAGTGTTCATTTTTCAAGATACGCTAAATCGGAAATGAAAAAATAGAATATTTTTGGTAATGAATTTTATTAATGTTTTGTATTTTTGACATTTGGTGTCATTTGATGATTATGGACGATAACATTTTTTACAGAAAAATGAATGTCAAAAATTGACTCAGTGGGTCTAATTACTTTAGTAATAATTATAGAAAAAATCTGCCGTCAAAATCTAATTGTATCGTTGCACCTGGTAGCGTTTTAGGACTCTTTTGTTTATCCGTGACTTACCTGAGTGCATAGGGCCTAAGTCTAATGTAAGACTTTCCGCGGACGACGCAAAGTTTTACTTCCATTATGATGACCCTGAACAAATGTATACATTTCAAGCTTATCTAGACAAGTTTTGCGAATTGTCTTCCGATTGGCAATTGAGTATTGGCATGGAAAAATGTTGCGTTTTATTGTTATCTCCCAAATTACAAGATCTATTTATTTTTTAATAATATTTAAATAAATCCAGCCGCTAGACTTAGATGTACTTGTATCAAACGATTTTAAATTATCTTTTTATTGTTCTGAAATTTTAGCAAAAGCTCTTAACAGAATATTAAAACTATCACGCAGAGCTTTTCAAACAACTAATATGAGTGTTTTGTTAAGAGCATTTATATGTTTTAAGACAGATAGCAGATATATTTGCCCTTATGTAGAATTTGAATCTTAAGTGTGGTTGCCTTATTTAAAACGAAATATTGAATGCATTGAAAGAGTCCAAAGAGTTTTTAAAAAATAACTTTACTATAGATCCTCATTTCCGTATGTTCACTATAAAAAGAGAATTGCAGAGCTAGGTTTAGAAAAACTTGAGCTTAGAATGTTAAAATGGATGTGAAATTATGTTTTAAATTACTTCATGGTTTTTTTGCTGTGAATCACACAAAGTTATTTAATTTACACGAAGCTACGCGTACATAAGGAAACGGTTTTAATCTCACAAACTAAATATGCAGACTGGAAATAAACAAAAAAAATTTAGTAATCGCGTCAAAAATGTATAAAATTCTTTACCTCATGAAATTGCGCAATTCAATTCAGTGGTTACATTTACTAAAAAAACTAAATCTGATTGTACTATAATTTAAAGTGTTTTGTTTTTTTTTATCAGGAATTTAATTTTACTACTTTATATAATTACGCCAAAAATATATAATACTATATATTATATTAAGGAAAAATATGTCACTCCTTACTAGAAGTGAAACAATTTTGTGCCGTTTTTTGAGCACTGCCACTAATTGTCATGTACAAAAAATGGCAAAACAACTGCCATTAATTAGGCAAGTGTCGTGTAAACGGGCACTGCCTAAAAACTAGCAGCATTTTCGAAAAACGAGACACAAACAGCCAATCACAGCAAACCAAAAGGTACAAATTTAAATACCCACCAAGTTAATGTTTCAACGTATCTTAATATATTTTTAGAAGCCGAGCCACCTGTCGTCAGGACGGTTTTAACCTAAAACCGTTTGGACAATTAAAGAATCCAAGCCCTTTTTAAATAACAAGAGCTCTGCTCAATTTTGGAAACGGTTATTTGATTGAAAACCGCAGTTACTCCAATTTTATGGTGGGGTAGAGCCGTTGAAAAATTCACAAAAGTACAATTGTAGTTGTAAACTTTTTCCTTCGATTAAGTTGAATTTCAATGAGGTTTTTCTTTTTAAAGCAGCAAAAAAATACAAGACACTATAAGCCGTCTTTTCTTAATGTTTCTTAAAAAACACATATTTAAATTCATAGCAAGCCCTTAAAAATTCAGTATTTAAAATTAGACCCTGTTTCAAGCTTTTTTTGATTACCGCTGTTAGATTTTCAATTTAAAACACTTGCAACCGAAAGAAACTTTTATAATTGAACTTGTAAAGTTAATAACATAAGTCAAATCGGGGTAGCTGCGGTTTTTCATCAAAACCCGATTATGCAGTATGCACCCCAAAAAAAATCACTCTTCCCCATAAAAAAGAGAGCTCTGATTAGTCGTCTGAACGGAGTTAGGTGAAGACCGTCCTGACGACAGGTGAATCTGCTTCTAAAAATATATTAAGATACGTTGAAACATTAACTCGGTGAGTATTTAAATTGTACCCTTTGGCTTGCTGTGATTGGCTGGTTGTGTCATGTTTCGCGAAAATACTGATAGTTTTTAGGCAGTGCCCATTTACACGACACTTGCCCAATTAATGGCAGTTGTTTTGCCATTTTTTGTGCGTGACAATTAATGGCAGTGCTCAAAAAATGGCACAAAATTGTTTCACTTCTAGTAGGGAGTGACATATTTTTCCTTAATATAATATAAAGTATTATATATTTTTGATTACGCTATCAGTTTCTAAATATTTTATTTTCTTGTTGGCTTTTTTTCCAATAAAAGTTGTTAAACTGCTATTTTTGTGATTAATTTTATATGTAATGTGTTTTTTGAAATATTGTACTTTACACTTAGTCATATTAACGTGTGCAATGAAATATTTCAAATTTCAAAACAACTTATTGAGTATGTACACGAATTTTCTAAAGTAATCGTCAGTTGTAATTTAAAATTTAATTACGAAAAACAACGATGTAAAAAAATATAGTACAGCTAAAAAAAAGCATTATACTTCAGTCAACTTTAGGCCATAATGCTTTAAAGAAAGCAAACTTAAGTTTAAAATTGAATAGTGCAACAAAAATAGAAATGATGTATTTCTAATTTTAGAAAAATTTTGAAAAACTTCTCCATTTAAAAAAGACGTATTAAATACATAAGATAACGTTTTTATAATCATATGCTTTTAACAACAAAATGTTACTTAAAGGTGCGGTACCGAGTCAAACCTTTTTTCTTCGATTTTGATTTTTTTGTGAAAACCTTACCCCTTCCCCCAATAGCTTACAAAAATTATTTCATTAATATATATCCAGTGGTTAAAGAGATATGACCATTCAAAAATGGTGTTTTTCGACAATTCTGTACTTAGAAGATTGCTCAATGGCTATTAAAATTTAAATGACAAAATATGAACTTAAAGAAAGCGGCTATATTTTTACCTTAATTTGATACCTTGATCGTTAAAATTAGTGCAGTATTTGTCGAGATAATGCGCTTCCCGTACAAGAAAACCCGCGATTTTGTCGTTAAAAACACCAAACGACAGAAGTAATTTGATGAAGTTTTAGTTTGCCAAACACTTTTGCTTACACTTTGTATTTTTAGCAAAAAATCAGTTTTTTTGTGTACGGGAAACGCAATATCTTAACAAATACTGCATCAATCTTAACGATCAAGTTATCAAATTAAAGTAGAAAATAACCGCTTTTTTTAAAAAAATATTTTGTAATTTAATATTAATACCCATTCAGTAATCTTTCAAGAACAGAATTGCCGAAAAATGCCATTTTCGGAAGGTCATTTTTCCTGCACCACTGGAAATATTTTGATGAAAAAATTTTTGCGGGCTATTGGGAGCAGGGTTAAGGTTTTCACAAAAAATAATCAAAATCAAAGACAAAAAGTTTGACTCGATACCACATATTTAAGTGATGCTTTTGTGTTTTCCAAGATTTACTATTAATTTATTACCATTTGTGTTTGACTTACTTTATAAAATTAGTAAAATGTTATTCCAGATTATTTTAAAAATTTAATGGCTCTTAACGCAGTATTGGTGAATTGTCGTCATATGATTTTACTACTGGTTATAAGTATTGGAAGCATTTTAACAGATAATTCAAGTAAAAATATTAACCAATATTTTTGTGTCGCAAAAAGTTATAGCCATTTTAATTTAAGCCATGTTTGTTTATATATAATTTCAGGTCCATTATAAATCCACTTTAACTTGTTTGTTCTAAAGCAATTAAAAAATTATGTAATCACAAATAAAAAATGGGATTTTTTTCAATCATAGAGTTTTTGTATAGATAACTTTTTTCACAGAACTATTTCTCCTTAAATAAACCATAGGATCAACCGAATTTTTCTTAAAGGTGTCACTAATTCTGTACTTGAAAGATTGCTCAATGGGTACAAAAATTTTATTTACAAAATATACAGTCAAAGAAAGCGGCTACTTTTTACTTTAATTTGATACCTTGATTGTTAAGAGATTGGTGCAGGATTTGTCGAAATATTGCGTTTCCCGCACAAAAAACCCTCAATTTTTTTGTTTAAAACACGCAGTAAATGCAAAAAATGCTGGGCAAACTCAATACCAATTTCGGTGGTACATTTAACACCCAAACACTATCGTGCGGCCAGAAAAGAGTACACTACATGTATAACTTGTAACTTTTTTTTATTAAAAGTAATCTAATGAAGCATCACTCTAAAAACAAAAAGTTCGAACCCCACTTTAAATACAGCTAAAAAAGTTTATCATTATTGTATGCTTTAAAAAGAACAACTTTAGGGGTATTTGAATCATATTTGATTGTTTTAGTTCAAATTATAACTTAAGTTTTTGATAAAAAAAACTGTGAAAGATCAAGTGAAAAATGGAAAACTTGAAGTAAGCGCTAAAATTAATAATTATTAGTGTTGAAATAAAAAAGATAAAAAAAACATTAATTTAAGTATTTTTACGTTTATTTGATGAAAAATCAAAGAAAAATGTTTATTTGATGAAAAATCAAAAAAATCACCAGTGCTCGAACTCGATAAAACTTACGCAAAAACAACTCAATACTAACGCGACCAAGCGCGCTGACATATATTTAATTGTGAGTACTAAGCTCAAGCTCAAATTCACAATAAATCTCAGGCTCAAGCTCAAGCTCACAATTAGCCCAAGATAAATAGCTTAATTGTGAGCTTGACAATAAAAAATAAAAAAAATATTAAAAAAAAATTAAACTCTAAAACTATTTTTGAAAGCAACTATTGAAGGGGCTAAGACCTGTTTTTCTTTTAAATTGTACCATTTAGATACTACTCTATTAGAAAAGAAATATTTTCTTGCGTTGATTCTTGCGTTGATTCAGCCTTTTTGCACTTTAAATTTAGATGAATGACCTCTTGTTGAATTAATATTTATAACAAAAAAATCTCTAGCATTTAGATTAGTTTTATTATGAATTATTTTGTAACATTCATAAAGGTCGAATTGATCTCTTCTTTCCTTAAGTTTGGGTAACTTTAAAACTTTTAGCCTTTCTTCATATTTAATGTAAGGCATATGACACCTTTAAAACAACCTTCGAGTAACATTTCTTTGAACACGTTCTAACAAATCAATATCCTTCTGCAAATACGGGTTCCATACTACACTTGCATATTCTAACTGAGGCCTAACATACACAGTATATGCGCGTAACAAGTTCGAAATTTAGTTGGAATCAAAGGTTCTGAATATTAGGGCAGACGTTTGTAATGCTTTTTTGGAAATTATTTGAAAATGATCTGAAAATTTAAGATTTTCTGAAATATTTACCCCAAGATCTTTTATTAAATTTGATTTGGAAATAACTTTATTATCAATGGAATAATTAAATTTGCTTTCTCTGTTTTTTAATCCAATATGAAGAACTTCACATTTGTGATCAGCAAGCTGCAATTTCCATTGCTTAGACCAATCAGATATTCTATCCAAATATTCTTGTAGTTTTTTGGCTTATATTGACTTTCTTCAGTCAAAAAACTGCTAAAAACCTTGGCATCATCAGCAAACAACTTTTTGTGTTGGTTTGTGGGTTGTTTTGGTGGTTGGTTTGGTTGGGGGGGTGTAGATGGATGTGGGTTGTGTTTTGAGTAGATGGTGTTAGGAAGAGTTGTTTGTTGTGATAGGGGTATATATTTGAATATGGTTTGTTTTTGTTTTTTATAGTTGGTTTTGTGGGTTTATTAAAATATGTATATTGTGGGAGATGGGTTTTGTGTTTGGGTGGGGGTAATATTGGTATTATGGGGTAGGTATTTTGTTGTTATTGTGGTGTGGGGTTTGGTTGTTAGTTTTTGTGTTAATGGAATTTGTGTTGGGTGGTGGTTTGGTGTGATAGTATGTTGTGGGTTTTTTTTGTGTTTAGATATGGAGTAGGTGGGGGTGTGTTGTTTATTAGATGGTTTGTGGTTTTTTTTGTTTGTTGGTGTGTGTGTGTTATATTTGGGGTGATGGTTGGTGTTTTTATTAGAATTTATTTGTTTGAGAGGGTTGTTTATTTTTTTTTATGTTTTATGTTTTGTTTGTGGGTGATTAATAATATTGGATTAATTGTTAAGTTTATTTAATATATTGAGATATTAGGTTTTTGAGGGTGTTTTTATGTGTAGATTTTGGTTGGGGATATTTATATTGTTTTTGTTGAGTTATTGTTTGTAATGTTGAGGTTTATATTAGGTGCTAGGTGTTTTTTTAATTAATTTGGATATATGGGTTGAATTTAGATTTAGGAGATTTGTTATATTTTTTTTTTGATTTTTTATATTTTTGATGGTTTTATTATTTTAATTTTGAGTTTTATTGTATTTAATGGGTTTATGAGTTATATAATTTTGTATATGGATATTGGTTAGAAGTTTATATAGTTAGGTGTAGGTTGTTGTAATAATGGTTATAGAGTTTGTTGATTTTTATTTGATTGTTGTTGGATGTTTTTTTATTTGAGTTTAATGGTTAATAATTTTGTGTATGGTTTAGTGTATGGAGTTTTTTTTTGGGTGTTTTGTTTTGGTTTGTGAGTTTTGAGTTTGTATAGGATATGGTTTGTTTAGAAGAAAGTGGAAATTTTTTTTTTTTGTTGGGTTTGGTGGGAGGTGGGTAATTTCAGAATTTTTTACACACTTAGTTAAATCATTAATATAAATAAGAAAAAGAAAGGGACCTAAAACCGAACCTTGAGGAACAGAGCTAATCACAGGATAAGATTTTGATTCTGTGTTATTTATTACAACTTTTAAATCTCTTCCAGTTAGAATCGATTCAATCCATTTGAGAAATCTTCCTGTAACTCCTAATTTTTTCAACTTATAAAGTATCTTTTCATGAGATACCGTATCAAAAGCCTTAGCAAAATCTAGATATACAACGTCAAAAACTTTTTTACTATTCAGTGCATTTGTCCATTGATTTAAAGTGTCCAAAAGTTAAGTTACAGTTGAGCTTTTAGCCTTAAAGCCGTGTTGGCACCTTGACAAAATGTAGGCAAAAAAGGTTAAAAGCACGTCTCTAACCAATCTTTCCATTAATTTGAAAACAAAAAATGTTAATGAAACTGGTCTATAATTTTTTTATCGTTTTTAAAACCTTTCTTAAAAAGTAGAATCACTAGAGCAGTTTTCCAATCATGAGGTAATGATCCAGAATCAAATGATTTTTGAAACAATTTTGTTAGTGGTTCTACAGTGGCTGCTCCTAATCGCTTAAGGAATAAAGCTGGAAAGCAATCTGGTGATTTAGAAAGCTTGTTGGGTAATTGTTTAATAGCTCTGAAAACATCTTTTTCTGTAAACAACATGTGCTCCAATTTAGCTTCAGAATAAGCATCAAATTCTGAAAGAATTCCGTGGTTTTTATTGAATACCGAACTAAAGTACTTGGCGAAAATTTCGGCTTTTACTTTATTACTGGTAGCAAACTTATTATTTTCTTTTTTAAAGCTGGAATGTTTTTTTTATCTTAATTTTACTGCTTACAAATTTGTAAAAATCATTAATATTCCCTGACTCTAGAATTTTTTTTCTAAATTCATATTATAATTTTTTACGGATTGTTTATATTTCATACAAACCGCTTTGTATTCCAAATTATTATTGTTATTTTTGTACTTTCGCCATAAAAGCTTTTTCTTCGTTTGTAATTTTTTAATTAACTTAGGATATATGCGTTTTTTGTTTTTAGTTGAAATTTTTTTAAAGGTATATGATTAACTATTCCTTCTATTAATATTAGTTTAAAACATTGCCACATTTTTTCAATCGTAGAACATTCTAAAAATAAATTATCCCAATTGACTGCTCTTAAATAAAGAGAAAACATATCATAATCTCTTTTTTCAAAATCTGGTACCCACACTTTTTTTTAAAGGTATATGATTAACTATTCCTTCTATTAATATTAGTTTAAAACATTGCCACATTTTTTCAATCGTAGAACATTCTAAAAATAAATTATCCCAATTGACTGCTCTTAAATAAAGAGAAAACATATCATAATCTCTTTTTTCGAAATCTGGTACCCACACGCATTTATTTTGTTCTGTAGTATGATCTTTAAATATGGCAACGTTTAGCGAAAACTGAACTGCGTCATGATCTGATGTTGAAAAACCAGGTAAAACATCGACAGAATTGAAGATTTCAAAATCGTTAGAAAGAATCAAATCAAGAAAATTATTTTTTCTGGTAGGTTGGCGAACAAGCTGTGTCAAACCAAGTTCTTTGAAAAACAAAAACCATTCCTGCTCATTTTGACTATTAGACTTCACTTTCGGAATGGACCAATCAATGCTAAGAAGATTAAAATCTTCACCTAAAATTAGAGATCCTTGAAAATTTTCTGATAAATCTCGAAGGAGCTGACAAATAACTTGATCTTCTTCTTTGATATTAGCGGTTTACGATACACGCAAATTAATCGTATTTTAGATTTGAAAAAAGAAAAATCAACGGAAATTATATCTAAATTTTTGTATTTGGTGTCAATATTTAAGGTGTTGCGTTAAGGTTAGTTTTGGAAAAAATGCAAACTCCGCCACCCTCATTATTTAATCTATCGTGACGAAAAACATCGTAAATTCCTAATTTGTTGATCATAGTATCAGTTATTGTACTAGTAAACCATGTTTCAGTTATCATAATAATGTCGCAAACACCATACACAGAGTCTTGACCAGAAATCAAGCAATCAAACTCTGGAAGAGAATTTTTTATACTTCTGGCGTTAAAACATAAAGTAACCAAGCGTTTACTAAAACTGTTATCATCGGCTCCCGTAATATCCTATTCTGAATCCGATTGTTTGATTTCTTTTTTACGGTCCAAATCAAAAATAAAAGGGTCACCACTATCGTTATATCGAATGACCAAGACGTCTATCATTACCTTCAGTTAGAGTTTTTCTAAAAGCTAACAAACTTTTTGTTTATCACGCTGTTCATCAGTCAGCGTAGGTCTGACGAACACTTTACTGTATCGATCTAAACCGTTAAAATTAACCGCGGCACAAATCATGTTGTTTCGAACACGTTTGTATGCGAAACGCACTTTGACTTTGAAATCGCGGATTAACTTTACCAATAGGATAATGCTCGTTAATCGACACTATTTCATCACCGTTGTTCAGCGTGTCCACAAGATGCTGGATATTTTCTCTTTCTTCTTTAGCATCCTTGGACTCTTTTAAGCCGGAAACAACAAGCATTGAAGAATGCTCTTTGGTTGCTTCCAACTTATCCATTCTTGCTTGCAACAACGGGAAAAGCCGGCGGACAACTTCTTCGCAAATCTGGGCCACCATTTCAGGGTCGAACTTCTGATTGGTTTCCAGTTTTTCCATTCTACGGCACATTTCTCTTTTTTCTACTTCACAAAGATATTTTTCTTCTTCAAGGCTATGATTTTTTGTTTGTAGACTTGCATTTTCTTCTTCTAGACGTTGCAAATCCCCCTTTTTGACCATTTTGTAATAAATAAATTTGAAGAGATATTCCAAAAAATATGGGAACTTTAATGTACGGGTTTTACACCACCATTAATATGCCATTATTGTGACATAACTCAAAGAAATGTATCATTTTAAAAATTATTCAAAAGACGTTTTATTCAATGGCTTATATGGACGCCACTCTTTATACAGGACTTAGAGATTTTTTTCATAAATTGCATGTGATTTACCCATGATTTTATCTGTTGATTTACATTTTCGTTTAAAAAAAAACTTAATTTTCTACAAAAGAATGTCTGTTAAAATAATCACTTAAAAATGCAGTGAAAAGTTTTTGTTTTCGATTTCGACTATTTTTTCGCAAAACTTTATTCTGCGTTCCAAAACCTTGTAACAGTTTTTTTACCTTTTGACCATTTAAAAAAGGCCGAAATAGGGATTATTAGGTCATTTTATCCTGGAACAATGCCTTCTTTGCTGCAAAAAGTTTTGTTATGATAATATCAAAAAGAACAGGCGTCGTATTTTTAACTTTATTTTTACATCCTGATTTATTTTGATTTTATCAAATTATTTCTCTATATATTAGTGTTTTCTTCAAAAAACTCCATTGTTTGTGAAATATGGAAGGCGAAAAACTGTTCAATAAACAGTACAGGGGTGTTTTATAAATTTTTTTTTGCGCTTTTTTATTAAAAACTGTATCGAAATAAACATTTTAAAATCTTAAAATTAACATTTTTCAATTTAAATAAAAAATTTTCATAAGAAACTTATATTCAACATTTTTTCTTACGTCAAAAATTTGCCGACCGTTTTTTAAGGTAAAAATCGCAGGTTTTTTTTTCACTAAAACACTAATAGCTTGACAAAGACTTTTTAAAAATTTTAAATCAAGGTTTCAAAATGAACATAAAAATACGTTGGTTTTTATATTTTTTGCACTAAAATTTGCTTTGTAAAAAATGCCTTACAAAGAGCCTTATTTTTGGCCTTGTTAAATATTTTGATGAAAAATTGTTACAAAATTTCGGAGCACAAGGTAATATTTTTACAAAAATCAAAAGGGTCCATTCCATAAAAGAATTACATCGATGTGTGGAAATATTTAATTTTTAGTCTTTAAACACTTTCCGCATAAATTGATTGCTTCGTTCGCGAGACATTACTTAAAGGAACATACTGTCACAAATCAAATTTCTATAACGCTGGATCATCATACAATTTTTTGTTACTGAAACGATTAAATTAAAATTTTTACATGTTGTTGAATTGGTCTCAAGAAGCTAAAATATTAATCTTGAGGTAGATAGGTTTGGTATTAAAGGAAGTAGCTTATTCAGGATGTTTTGATTTGTGACAGTGCTTCTAATGTTTTATTCTATATTCAACATCATTTTTGTGCAAAAAGCTAAAAAGGGTTTTTAATAATATATTTAATTTCATCCTGAAAGTTTAAATAATAAAAATTCATAAATAAAACAATATTGTTTCATGTGACACGTTAGATGCTATTAAAAATACGTAAAAATGCTAACTATATTTATATTTATACACATAGATGAACACGGTCAAAAAGCTAGGGGGGTGTTTACCCCAGATAAATGACATTTTAAAATCTAGGAGGGGTCCTAGGGGGGTTGAACCCCCCTAGCTTTCTATAGGGGTCGACCCGGGTTGGAAGATTTGAAACCTAGAGGGGGTCGAGTGGGGTCCAATGTCCAAAACAAAATAGTGTTAAACCATTCAAGGTTTAATAATAGTTTTTTTATAAGAAAATACACATTTTATTGAATAAAAAGCGACATTCTGATATAAAAACATGAATTGGTGTATAAACATGAATTGGTGTTAAAAATTCACGTTTTTGAAAGAAAATTTAGTTTAAAAAAAGTCCTTAAAATTTTTCTGAGATGGGAGGGGGGTCAGATTTCAAAATCTAGAGGGGGTTAGGGGTAAAAAATTCGAAAATTTGTGGGGAGAAAGGGGCCTGGATTTTTTCTCGGGGGCCCCCAAAATTTGGAGTCTAGGGAGGGTGGACCCCACTCTACCCCCCCTTCTTCATCTATGATTAAATATCATTAGATAGAACATACAAGCATTATTATGTCTAATTTTTTCATCTATTTCTTTTCAATTTTTTTTTCTTACATAAAATGGCTATTTTTCTATTTTAAAGCATATTTTTATTTACAAAAATTATTTTAAATTGCTCTAAACATCTAATTAGTTTATTTTTATCCTAAACTAAACTTAAACTTAATTTACCTAGACTAAATTGTTAAAAAATTTTAAAAATGTCAGTCTTCAATATTACATTTTTTACAAAACGCCTTTTATATTTAAATTTAATTTTACAAAAGTTTTAGTGTTAATATTGAGAAATTTTTGTTTTTAAATCAGTATAACTCGCAATAAAACTTGATAAATCTATAAAATCAAGAAAAAATCATGTTGTAGTTTGACTTATTCAATAAGATATTCATAGTTGAAATATGATTGTTTATATCTATGGTCATTATTACACACCATGAGGCCTTACATTTCTTTTCTAATTAAAAACCTTAATTTTATCTGAAATTCATGTTAGTTAAATCAAGTGTTTTGCGGTGTTTTTTGGGTTGTCTTGGTGTTTTACAGTCTTAAATTTAAAATTTTTCTCCCCGGGGGAGGGGGGTATTCAGCTCAGCCCCTCTCAAGTTGTCCTGAAAGGACCTTTTGCTGCTCTATCCGCCCATAGCTCCCATTTCTGAGGACTACGGTCATTCCCTCCTGTGCTTCGACGGCTCATCTTCAAAAGAGTCCCGGCACAAAAGAGTCCTGAAAGATCGCAGCTGGCACAAAAGAGTCCTGGCACAAAAGAGTCCTGAAAGATCGCAGCTGGCACAAAAGAGTCCTGGCACAAAAGAGTCCTGAAAGATCGCAGCTGGCACAAAAGAGTCCTGGCACAAAAGAGTCCTGAAAGATCGCAGCTGGCACAAAAGAATCCGGCACAAAACAGTCTTGAAAGATCGCAGCTGGCACAAAAGAGTCCTGGCACAAAAGAGTCCTGAAAGATCGCAGCTGGCACAAAAGAGTCCCGGCACAAAAGAGTCCTGAAAGATCGCAGCTGGCACAAAAGAGTCCTGGCACAAAAGAGTCCTGAAAGATCGCAGCTGGCACAAAAGAGTCCTGGCACAAAAGAGTCCTGAAAGATCGCAGCTGGCACAAAAGAGTCCTGGCACAAAAGAGTCCTGAAAGATCGCAGCTGGCACAAAAGAGTCCCGGCACAAAAGAGTCCTGAAAGATCACAGCTGGCACAAAAGAGTCCTGAAAGATCGCAGCTGGCACAAAAGAGTCCCGGCACAAAAGAGTCCTGAAAGATCGTAGCTGGCACAAAAGAGTCCTGGCACAAAAGAGTCCTGAAAGATCGCAGCTGGCACAAAAGAGTCCTGGCACAAAAGAGTCCTGAAAGATCGCAGCTGGCACAAAAGAGTCCTGGCACAAAAGAGTCCTGAAAGATCGCAGCTGGCACAAAAGAATCCGGCACAAAAAAGTCCTGAAAGATCGCAGCTGGCACAAAAGAGTCCTGGCACAAAAGAGTCCTGAAAGATCGCAGCTGGCACAAAAGAGTCCCGGCACAAAAGAGTCCTGAAAGATCGCAGCTGGCACAAAAGAGTCCTGGCACAAAAGAGTCCTGAAAGATCGCAGCTGGCACAAAAGAGTCCTGGCACAAAAGAGTCCTGAAAGATCGCAGCTGGCACAAAAGAGTCCTGGCACAAAAGAGTCCTGAAAGATCGCAGCTGGCACAAAAGAGTCCCAGCACAAAAGAGTCCTGAAAGATCGCAGCTGGCACAAAAGAGTCCTGGCACAAAAGAGTCCTGAAAGATCGCAGCTGGCACAAAAGAGTCCCGGCACAAAAGAGTCCTGAAAGATCGCAGCTGGCACAAAAGAGTCCTGGCACAAAAGAGTCCTGAAGATCGCAGCTGGCACAAAAGAGTCCTGGCACAAAAGAGTCCTGAAAGATCGCAGCTGGCACAAAAGAGTCCCGGCACAAAAGAGTCCTGAAAGATCGCAGCTGGCACAAAAGAGTCCCGGCACAAAAGAGTCCTGAAAGATCGCAGCTGGCACAAAAGAGTCCTGACAAAGAGTCCTGAAAGATCGCAGCTGGCAAAAAAAGAGTCCTGGCACAAAAGAGTCCTGGAAGATCGCAGCTGGCACAAAAGAGTCCCGGCACAAAAGAGTCCTGAAAGATCGCAGCTGGCACAAAAGAGTTCTGGCACAAAAGAGTCCCGGCACAAAAGAGTCCTGAAAGATCGCAGCTGGCACAAAAGAGTCCCGGCACAAAAGAGTCCTGAAAGATCGCAGCTGGCACAAAAGAGTCCTGGCACAAAAGAGTCCCGGCACAAAAGAGTCCTGGAGAAAATGCGTTCATGCGCCCAAGTGCTGAGAGCGCTGAGGTTGGCACAAAAGAGTCCTGGCATAATATCAATTTTCAGAGCTGACATACAACGTTCACACCTCAGCTGTCTTTCAGTTTATGACGTATTTCAACACGTCGTTACTCTGACACAATGAGTCAAAAGCGTCGTAAAATACTTGTAACTGTGACTCTTTTTCTATCTTAACACACAAATAATCTTAACAAAATGAGTCAGAGTCACGTTGATTTTATACTGATTGTGACTCTTTGTGTCAAAGCAAAAGACCAACAGTAAATTTAAAAGATTTTTAGCTAAATTTTTTTTAAAGCTGCTATTCTTTGGGAAAACAAATGTTTATTCCAATATTTATGGTTTTCAATCCTTTCATTAGCGGGTTGGAGAAAGTAACAAGTTGTAAATCTGTATTGGAGGCATGCTTAGAAACACCTGGGAGGAGGCAAGTAAAACTACCGCAAAAAACAACCTTGAAGGTTTGTAGGAGCAGAAAAAACCATTTTAAAGTTAGATAAAACTTCCTTGTGAACAGCTTTAATTTTTCTAAAAGCAGGTAGAAGGTAGTTAACTTCAAAGAGGCATATACGCATATACTCAGAAAAAGGTCAATAAGTGAGAGTGATGGTTGGAACAAAGATACCAAGACTTTCGCCAGTATCATAAATTTCTTATTTTTTAGCGTTCGCTATTATTTTTTACCTGTTGTTGTTTCTATTCTAAATGTAAGCATTGGCGTTCATCATCAACAGTTTACTTTAAAGCTTTGGCAAACAAAATATTTTAAAATATAAGACATTGTAAGTATTATGGTTAAATTATATCTGGCTGACGCTGAAAATTAGAATGCAGACATGAGGGGACCAATTAAAATTGTGCGGTAATGGCATTTTTTTAAACAAATAAGAACACAGAATTTTTTTTTTTGATTCCACCTTTTAATAAAATATACAAAAATTAACCAACTGTAGCCCTTAATAAATTTGCATTTAGGTTCCAAAATAAGTAATTTAATAAATAATTATTAAAATACAGTTCTAATCTTTATTATTAATCCACGTAAAATTTTGAATGTTTTTGTTGTTAATATTCGATTCAATACAGAAAATATCGCGGTCAGCTAGGTTTTATTTGCCTATACTAAATACTAAATACATCAAATAAAACAAATATATAAACGAAATGTCCAAATTTATTAACAAATTACAAACTACTTCAAAGTCTATTTCAAAAGCTGTCTTTGTGTTTTTTTATTTGTTTGCATCATTTTGTTTAACATGCACTCAATTATGACAAAAACACTAATTCAATATTTTATGATTTATACCCAAATACAACAATGATTATTTTTTTTATTAACGCTTTACAAAGCTTTAAGCGTTTTAATAATTAAGTAATAAAAATACTTGAAAAGATTATTTTTTTATCAGCAAAATTCCTCACACAACCTTTTAAGAAGCTAATTAAAAAAACAAATAAAAAACTGGAAGACAGCTGAGGTGTGAACATTGTATTTTGTTGTCTTGTTATGTTTTACTATTGTTTGTTGTTATGTTATATGATAAAATTTTGCTCTATTTTATCCAGCTTTAAACTTTGAAGAATTGCATTGTAGATGAACTATTAAGGCGGAATATAAGACAGCAAGGCACTCTCAAAATTTAGGTGCATTGACTAGTCAATATTCACATCCCATTTCGTTCTTAAATCCCACGTAGATATAATCCACAGAACTGTTGTATGAACCAATCAAAGTAAATTTAATTACACCCTGTTTGAAATTTATACAAACTGCCTGAGATTTAGTAAAGTTGATGCTCTTTGTTGATAAATCTGATGCTTGACGGTTGTTAAAATAAAAATAAAACAAATAGTTACATAAACATTAAAAAACCTAATAATGTGCAAACTGTTGTGGATAAAACGCTGCTTGCTGATTTCAAAACGACAGCAAACATTGTTCTATTGAGTTCTACTTAAGCTACACATAGAATAGATACAAGGTAAGGGATGCGGAGAGGATATTAACAAATCCGGTCTCAGCTCCCAAGCCCCATATCCACTCTCTTGGCGTTTTGGGCAAATTGTCTTGGACGCCACCAGTGCTGCCACTCTTCAGTAAGACCACTGGTATCTTAAAATATACAGAAGAACCAATAAAAATAATTATAACAAACATGCAAAAAAACCTACCTTGGTAGGTGCCATTTTACCTTGATATAACTAACAGCGAAAATAATTTTTTCAGAAAACGATCTTCTTTTATACAACTGTTTCCTTTGTGTTTAATGGTAATTATCGTCTTAACTTGTCAATACACAGCCCTAACTTGTTGGCTAATCCTAATTTTGAATTATTTGAAGTATCTATAGCGGAACGGAAAATGATCAGGTGATAAACCACACTTTTGTACACAGCAAATAGATTCAAAGCAAAAATTTGACCGGTTTACCCTGTGTTTATCAAAGTTAATTAAAAACCTGAATAACGGGTCACAGTATGTCAGCTCTGAAAATTGATTTTATGCCAGGACTCTTTTGTGCCGACCTCAGCGCCCGCGGCGCTTGGGCACATAAACGCATTTTCTCCAGGACTCTTTTGTGCCGGGACTCTTTTATGCCAGGACTCTTTTGTGCCAGCTGCTATTTTTTTCAGAACTCTTTTGTGCCGGGACTCTTTTGTGCCGGACCTGCTTACGACATATGATTCTCCTAAAATCTATGCTATATGTAAGTATATTTTGAACATTCGCCAGGCTCGCAAATGCTCAATACCAATTGGTACTCACATATATTTAATTGTGAGTACTCAGGATCAAGCTCACAATTAATTTAATTATGAGTACTAAGTAATGCTCAGCTCACAATTAAACTCTTGTGCTCAAGGCATCCCTACTCCGCACCGCACATTTAAACTTAAAAACTTTTTAATGGAGAATCACGACGGTTAATTCATTGTACATAAAGGTCTGAAAAGATTTAAAAATAATTTGTATATGACGTTGGTTAACGGGAAAAAATGATCATATACAACAAAAACAATATAAACATAAAACAATTTTTCTAAAAAACAGCTGGTTATGCATATTTTTTCTTCCTCCTTTTTTTCGGTCCTATACAAATTATTTTCAAATCTTTTCGAGACCTTTATGTATATTGAATTAATTGTCGTGATTCCCCATAGTGAATGTTGAAATTTAATTATACCTCTTAAATTAAACAACAACTTCTGCAAATTAACACAGAACGACTTAATGATGGGTGTTAAGTATAACAAAGAGCTCAATAAATATTGAATAATTAATGCAGTATAAACAAAAAGTTTAATTTTAGAGCACTGAAAAATGGTTTAAAGTATAACAAAAAACCCAAATTATTGTTAAACATTATGAAATATAAATTAAAAATTTAATTTTAGAGTACTGGAATTGTGTCCATTCCAATTACAGTTTCATTGCAAGAAATGGGCGATGTATCAAATGGCATCCTGAAGGAAATGCGTACAAACAAGGTAGTTTCTTAAGTTAATCTTTTAACATTTTTTAATAGAAAATATTCGAATAAATTATTAAAATTTCAATTATATTAACAGTTAAGGTTTATGATCGCTGCTCAGACGCGGAGTGTATATCGCGTCTCGTTGCTGGGTAAAACACGTTATGGGCTTTAAAGAAGAAGCAGTTTAACTATGAAATTAACACTCTCGCATTTTTAGGCGTTTTTTAACGGGTTTAAGAGGCGCTTTTTGGTTTAAATAATCTTAGGGATTGTTTATCAATATATTTCACCGTCTTAACCATATAGGAAAATGTAAATTAAATTCCAAAACATACTACAACTAAATTTGAATGGCAAATTAACTGAACAATCCCATTACAGTGCGAGTGCAGTGGCGTATAATAAAAGAAGAGCGAAAAAACTTCCCGCTTCTCAGAGAAGTAAAATATTTTTAGTATCTGTTTCTCCAATATGATTGTTGCACAAAGTTACAAGTCCATGTTGCTTCAGATATAATTGTCGATAACTAGCCGATCGTTTTTTATATTTAAGCTTTTTATTTCATGTGCAGTACATTTTTTTCACTTTGACGTGTTTTTTTTTGCTAACAACAATAAAAAAACCAATCCCAAACCGTGTGAATGTGAAATAGGTACACAAGCGCCTAAAAAATAATCTGAATTTGAAATTTTTATAAAATTTATGGATATAATTTAGCATTAATTTTGGAATAACTAATTTTTACACCAGATTAATTAGGAAAGCAAACAATTTGCATGAAAAGTAGATTATAAAAAAAAATTTTGTAGTCACTGACAGCTGACAGGGTTTTACCCTGTTTTAGTGCATATTTTTCGAAAAAATTCGCCTCAGATACTCCACCGGCTGACGGTTCTGGTCGATTTGTTCCGGACGACCGCAGCTCCGGTGCTTCTCATTAAGTCTCTTAGAAACACTACGTGGTTACTCTGACATCAAGAGTCACAATCGTTACAAAATTAACGTGACTCTGACTCATTTTGTTAAGACTATTTGTAAGTTAAGAGATAAAAAAAGTCACAGTTAAAAACATTTTATGACGCTTCTGACTCATTGTGTCAGATTACCAGCAACTGGCGTTTTTTTCTTTCGGCGGCAAAATCCTACATGGGGCCTGCCTATATATCTTTTTTGTTTTTAAACATATACACCCCCGGGTTAAAATTTTCCTGTCCTATTTTCATAATAAAGACAAATACTCTCAGAGTGAATTGCCAGCAGAAATGGAAGGAAAGGAAGTAACCCAGTAATTTTTAGAAGAGCATTATATATTGAGAATGAAATTTTATCTATGCGTTGTGAGAGTAAAAAATGAAATTAAACAAAGATAAAATTTTGGAACTTGAGTTTATTTATAGCATTGAATGACCTGCATAACGAGGTACGGTTTTCTGAGCGGTTTTTAAATAATAAATCTTGGGAAGAATAAATTTATTTTTTTTGTATACATATTGCTTGCACATCATTGTTATGTTTATCGAGCATATTTTCTTTATTTATTTATTTAATGATCAGATAACAGAATTAATATTATACTAAGCATAGTCTATGCATAGTTTAATTCTACTGTTTTCATCATTTCGTTTTTCTTTTCTTTTTTTTCTCTTTTTCTATTTTTTTTTCATCAACAACATCAAATCTGCGACTTAATTGCCGCCAATATGAAATACAATTCTAACAAAATATCAACGAACATAGCTATCTGATATGACTTTAAAGGCTCAAAAAGAGCGCTTATTTAAGTCAGTTTTAAAATTTTTCTTGAATGCATCCAAAGAATCGACAGTTACTTAAGATGGGAGTAGATTGTTCCAAGGTGTAACCACCCTATTTGCAAAAGAAAATTTCCTTGCATTAATTTGGCTGTCAACAATGGCCAATTTAAAGGGATGACCACGAGTGGGCTGCAAGTTAGACTTAAAAAATATCATTGGCTTACAAATTGTTTAAGCAATGTATAATTTTAAAGTAATCATATAAATAAATTTTGTCTCTTCGGTTCTTTAATCTTTCTAAACCTAGGTAATCCAGTCTCTGTTCATAACCAACAGGTAATAACTTGCATTTATGAAACAACCGTCTAGTGAAATTTTGTTGCACTTTTTCCAAAATGTTTATATCTTTTTGTAAATAAGGGTTCCAAACTGCACTAGCGTACTCCATAATTGGTCTAACATAGGACTTATATGCTCTGAGAAGATTATTTTTAGAGTTTGAATTGAATGTTCTAAAAATTAGTGATGTCACTCTCATAGCTTTTTTTGCTGTGATTTCACAGTGTTTAGAGAATTTCATATCATGGGATATATAAACACCTAGGTCACGCACCAATTCTGTAGTTGCAAGTATGTTATTACCAAGCTTATATTTACAAATTAACTCTTTGCTATGATTTTGAATATGAAGAACTTTACATTTATGATCTGATAATTGCAATTGCCAGTCTTGTGACCAGCTGTGTATTCTATCTAAATCTTGTTGAAGTCTTAAGGTTTAAATGTGGTAATCTTTAGATGAAGATTTTACAAACAAATTTATATCATCTGCAAAGGGTCTAATTTGTGAGTACTTAACACAATCAACAATATCACTAATATATATTAAAAATAAAAATGGACCCAAAACAGAACCCTGAGAAACTGAACTTTTTACAGGAAATGATTTGGATACTGAGTCATTAATTACAACTTTAATACCGGCTTAACTAAAAATTCTTTTATCCATTTTAAAAATTTACCAGAAACACTATATTTTTCTAGCTTATATAGCAATTTTTGATGTGACACGGTGTCAAGGCCTTGGCAAAATCAAATGACATCAATTAGAAATTTATCTTTTAGTGCCTGCGTCCACTCATTAAAAGTTTCCAACAACTGTGTTATTCTAGAACTTTTTGCCTTAAAACCATGTTGAAACCTTGACAGAATGATATATAAAAGGAAAAAAAATTCTTCTTTGACAAGCTGTTCCATTAGTTTACAAGAAAAAGATGAAAGTTAAATGGGACGATAATTTTCTTTTAGGCTTTTGGTGCCTTATTTAAACAATAAGTTTAATAAAGCTATTTTTCAATCAAGTTGTAATTCTATAAAATCAAAAGACATCTGAAAAATAATTGCCAAAGGTTCAGCAATAACTTTACACAAGCGTTTTAAAAAGTAAGCTGGAAAACAGTCAGGTGTTTAGGACAATTGGTTTGGGAACTTTTTTAGGGCTTTAAATATCTTTCTTGTGGTAAATACCATGTTGTTCAACTTCCCAATATTTGGTGGATTAAAATTTGGCAAAGTATTATCATCATCAGTAAAAACAGAAGCAAAATAATTTCCAAAAAGTTCAACTTTTTCAGTCTTCAGTTACAAATAACCATCGTCTCTTTTAATTGGTGGGATAGTTTGTTTTGTTTTAATTTTACTACTAACAAATTTATAAAAATTGTTTAAACCCCCTGAATTTAAAATTTTTGTTTCTTTATTAGTGTTAAAATCTCTAACTTTATTTTTATATACTTTGCAAATTTTTTTGTACTCTGATGTTGATTTTTCATGAATATTACGCTTATCCCAAAATTTTTTCTTATGATTTTGTTGTTTTGTTATATGTAATAGATATTGTACAATTTTTTTGTTATTTGTAAATAATTTTTTTCCAGGGACATGTCTATTGATTCCTAACAACAAAATATCTTTGAATCTCTGCCAAGCATTTTCTACTGTGCCACATTCCGCAGATAAAATTTTCCAGTTGATTGTAAATAAGTATAAACTTAGCATATCATAATCTGCTTTTAAAAAATCAAGTGTGTAGTTTTAATTCTTATTTTTGGGACTGTCAAATATTTTAAGATTAATTTCAAATAAAATAGTGTCAAGGTCTGATTGTGAAAAACTGGGCGCAACAGTGACATTATTGAAAATTTCTCTATCGTTTGTGAACAAAAGATCCATAGTTTTTCTCACGAGTTGGTTGTGAAACAAACTGATACATACCTAGCTCAATAAGAAACTCAAACCAATTATTTTCATTTTGCGTGTTTGAAGTTATTTTATCTGAAGACCAATCTACCCCTGGCAGATTGAAATCTACAGTTAAAACAATGGTTCCTATAAAGTTTTCTGTTATATTCCTGATTAGCTGCTCAAATATTAGATTGTCTTTTTCTTTGCCAGTACTAGGTTCTCTATAAATACCAATGAATCTCAGTTTAGATGACTTTTGTAGAATAATTTCAACCGCTACTAGTTCTATTGCATCATACTTTTCCTCCATTTCAACTTCAACTACTCTAAAAATATTTTTAATTAATAGAACAACTCCACCTCCTCGTCGCTGCTGTCGATCCCTTCGATAAACACTAAATTCTCTATTTTTGATTATCATTTTATTAGTAGTTGTTTCAGTGAGCCATGTTTTACAAATAAAGCAAATATAAACAGCACCATAGATAGGGTCATCTCCTGATATCAAAACATCAAGCTCGTTTGCTCGTCTAAGGAGTTAGCAAGGCTTCTTGCATTCATACACAAAATTTTTTATACTAAAGATTTTATTCTACCAGGGTGAAATTGTAAAGGTGATCGAGTAACACTCGTTCTCTGAGAATATATCACGCGCAGTGGAACACGTGATGCAATTAAATAATCATTGGTTACATTACTACTGGGACTTAATTTTTTTAATTTTCTTGGTTTGCGCGTTATTGTTTATTTCTTCTTGGCAGAGAACGGTCCGCCCTTAATTTCAGCCTGAAAGATATTGGCTTTAGGTATAAGCTTTAGTTTACTACAGTGATAATTAAGTCGCATAATATTCTATTTTAAACCATTTAGGGAAGCCTTGAGAGTGATGTCGAACAAAAGGGGATCACCATCAGCAGAATAGCGAAGCGAAACCTTTTTGTTCTGCTCTCTAAGCTCTTGAAGTTTGCCAAGCAACTCCTTTTGACAGACTCGCTGTTCCTCATTCAGTGACGGCATCACATAAATTTTATCAAATTTAGTGACCCCCCCTTAGTCGTCTTCCTGAACGTACAGCTCTATTTCTAATGTACTTATTAATAACCCTTATTTTCAATAGCCTGGGCCGGTCACCAGCTTTTCCAATACAAAAAAAATTTTCCAATTTAAAATAATAGTGGCAAATTCTTTAAGCAGTTTTTTGTTAGGGCGTCTTTGTCTTATAAAATATCTCCACTTTTTTCGTTTTTTTAACAGCAAATGAAAAATTATGGCACTTTGTAGATATGTTGTTTAAAGTTTGATTTTGTTTCATTTAATTTTTAAATTTGCTTTATTTGTTTTTTTTTTCAGACAACCAATAGGCAAAAAAACTGCGAATTTAAATCATATGTTATTTGGACAATGAGACGTTGAACAACGCAAAGCACAAAGACGCTGATAATAAATGCACAACTTCACTTGTATAAAGCAAGTCACGTGTCTACAAATTTAATTCTTCTCGCCATTCAAAAAGCCGGTTTGAATAAAGTCTTGAGTAGACTGTCTAGAAAAAAATTTATTTTTATAGTAATAATAATAATAATATTTTTTGGTTACCAAAAAAGACCAAACAAATAGTAAAACTTTAGCGGTTTACACTAAATTAGGCAATAATTTTGGATAATCCAAACTCCAAAGAAAGGTTCAAATTAAATCTTTCTCATCTAGCAATCTTTACCCACCTACTCTTAAAAAAGACTTAAAAGTTAAAAAGTTAAAAACAGCACTGTAACGTCAAAGTATTTGTGGTAGGAACATTAATAAAATGTTTTATGGTTAATTTATATATGGCTGACCTTGTCAATTTGTATGGGAACATGAAAGGACCAATTGATATTGTGCGGTTATTACTGTTTAAAAAACGAATTGGAAAGCAGAATTTTTGCTGAATTCCCGCATTTTTATAAAATATACAAAAATTATTTAACTTATGGTTAAATTATAACTGGCTGACGCCGAAAATTAGTATGCAGACATGAGGAGAACGATTAAAATTGGGCGGTCATGACGTTTTTTTTAAAAACAAATAAGAGCGCAGAATTTTTTTAATCCACCTTTTGACAAAATATACAAAAATTAACTAACTTCAGCTTTTTAACAATTTGCGTTTGGGTTTCAAATTGAACATTTAGATAAATAATTATTAAAATATGAGTTTGTTAAAACTTTTAAACGTTTTTGCTCGTAAATAGTCGATTCAATACAGCAATTATCGAGGTCAGGTAGATTTTATTTGCCTCTAAGTCCTTAAAAATTAGCTGTTTTGTTTTAAATTGAGTAATTTGATAAATTTTTGTTTAAACAAAGCATTCGATTTTTAATATTAAACCGTTTTTGCTGAAAATTGTAATTGTTTTATTGTTAAATAGTCGATTATATACTGCAAATCTTCGAGGTCAGCTAGGTTAAATTTGTCAATGTTTCTATACTATAGGGTAACTGTAAATCTTACATTAAATTTAAGATCCAGCATTGGACTTTTGTGAAAACGAAGGTGGTCGATTGATTCAAATAGCTTCAAGGACAGATGTCGATCAATTGATGCAGTTTCGTTTGAAAGTAGGTTTGTAAAACTGATTTATAAAAACTCCATAAAAGTTGCAGAGCGTTTTTTTTAATCATTGGGATTTAATTATATAAAGTGAGAAGAAATTTTTTTGACAATGATAAAACTTTTTATTAAAAACTAAAAAGCAACAGATACCGCAGGCATTATTGTTTCTCTGACCCTTTGTTTTTGTAATAAAATCACAGGTATTTTGTACGGTAGATGTCATATCTCAACAAATACTTTGGAAATCACAAGAATCAAAGAGTAAGCAAAAGTAAAAGGGAACCACCCAACGGATTAATGTGAATGAGGTACGTGTGTGAATGTGAATATAAAGCTTATAGCTCCGAAAGTGTCGTAAAGGGTTTCAAATTTATAAAGTTTTAATATGGATATAATTACGCTGGACAACGTGTTTTCACAAGAGGGGGGACCATATGGATTTTGGAACTTAAAAATTTTTGCCTTTGAATTAGGAAAACTTATTGGTAAGAGTTATTGTCAATGTTTTTTTTTTGGGAAAATCAACATGTACATCTTAATTCTGGACAGCTGTTTTTAACTAAAAAAAGGTTGAACCTTGCTATGCAACCACAAAAAAGATTTGGCTTAATG
>JASAMX010013636.1:0-11650 GCA_030248175.1 Microlaimidae sp. YZB2_3 | reverse complement strand
TGTCTTATGTACATTTATTTATTGTTTTAAATAAGTTTGAAAAAAAAAATTTAAATAAATGACATCTCTTTTTAATTATTCATGAAATCGGTCAGAACTCCGAAGCTTCAGGCAACTTGTTAAGTTTCGAGGGGTTCAAACAAATTTCACAAAATTTAGTACAATTATAATTGCAAACGCACTTCATTGTTTTCTTTTGTAATAAATATTTTATTTATTAAAACATAATATCGCATTTTATTGGTTTTAATAAAATTATTTTTTTAACTCGATATAAAAAACAATTACTTTATTATTTTCGTTAAACAAGTAATTAGTTTATTCCAGTTAGAATTCGCTTTTATACGTCTGGCTTTAAGCCAATTTTGCAGAAAAATGATTAATTATTTTTTTAAAACACAGCAAGTAGCGGTGTCTGTTTTTGAATATTGTCAAAACACATATGCGTACATATTTATAGCGTAATAATATAAAACGTGTTTCTGACATTAAATTATCGTGTATGATCGAATGTTTTTCTTATGTAAACGTTCTCACTTTAACAGTTGCCTAAATTAGGCTCTCATTTTTCGCATTCACGAAATAGATGGTAGTTATAAAGGTGTTTAATTTATGTGCACATTGTTTTAAAAAAATATAGCACAAAAAATCTGGAGATTTGCCCCATCTAAAAACAATGGAAATTTCAAAGTTGGAGAGTTTGGCCAGTCGTAGCGCTAATGTTTCTGAAACTGTAGCGGTCATTCTACAGTCGCATAGAGTTCGATGGAAAATTCGTCTGCATAAAACAGAAAATTTGAATGCTTCATTAAATCTTAATGAAACTTGGAAAAATGACAATCAAAATTGAATTGAACGAAAAGTTATATCGCTGTTACAATTTGTTCATCACATTCATCTTCGACTTTTTACCCAAACAAATGCAAAGCTGTCACTGGAACCAAATGAAATTACCTCATATCATCAAACCTTGGTTCAAAAGGTACATGACGAAAAGAAATGCCGTAATATTAGAATTTCTGGATTTAGTTTTGAAATATTTAAAAATTTATTCGGACTAATATTTTAGTAGTTAATTATGTTTATGTGCACTGCACCAAACTGAAGAAAAAAAGCTTTACGATTTAGTCATAATTAAATTCATATTCTTAATGAATTCATTCTGAATTCATTTTGGAAAATGGGAAAAAATCTAAAACTAAGTGTGGAAATTGATTTTGCGTCTAAAACTTTACGAAATTTTCTATCACTTTAAACTCTAGAGTTACAGTGTACCACCACAACGAAATTGGAAATTATGAAAACATCACAACGTAGCATTTTTTGTTTAGATCTCGTTATTAGGTAGTCAAAATCAATTTCCTTAGATTATGTAGATTTTATTTCCTCGTATAACTAGTGTGTTCTTTTCAATTGCTTTTATAGGTTATTCAAAAAAATTAACTAACGGTCTAGGTGAAAAATATTTTGGGTAGTAAATACGATTTTTCGAGAAAATATACGTGCAGCAAATTAATAATAATGGGTTACATTATCCCGCCAATTTTCTCCGCGTTCTACTGGGCGAGGGGTTATGCCTTAAGCTGAATTTTTAATAATTTAACTAAAAAACGCTTAAATTTCAAAACTACCGCTTTCTAAACGAACGGTTTGTAGTCAACCGGAAAAATTATAATTTAAATTAAATAAAGGTCGCCTTAATCTCTTTTTCGAATGTTCTATTTTCACACGTCAAAAGCAGAAATATACTTTTAGTCGTGAGGGTTGCTCCGCAAGTTGGGAGTTGAGAACATGACTACACTGCAACATCATTTACATATCTATTATTATAACGAAAAAATTATGACAGCAGAAATGTATGTCAAATTGAGTACCTTGTAGGGTGCAATATTTTAATAAAAATGTAATGCTTTGGACGTCCGGAAATCGGATTTTATAGTTCAATCTTCTTTAAGTTTGGAGTAAGTTAAAAAAACAAGAATACTAACTTACAACTTTAATTTTAAACTTTTTCAAAAATCGCGTCTCACTTTATCAATAATTTCAAAATAATGATACATCTCAATTTAGTGAAAACGCGATGCTAAAATATACCCAAACTAACTGTCTTATTATGAAAATAAACATTGTTAATACACTTACTAATTAAAATGAAAAGAAAATATGAACTGGAAAAAATTTGATTGATGAAACCGAAATTTCATGCATACTGTTCAGCTAAAACATGTGACTACTAATTTTAGCGGAAACTCCGACCTTTTTTAGCAAGTTGTCATTTCGGTTTAAAATAAAATTTTTATGTTAACAATTTGTTAAATACAAAAAAGCAAGAAAATAACCTGGGTTGAAATTAAATTTATTTCTACTATATTTTTTGTCTTCAATTTTTAGTATTTATTATTTTTGAAAGATTTTGCGAAAATAAAAATTATCAATTTTAAACGGCAAAAAAATAATTGAGGCATTAGCAAAAATTAAATATTCATTGTTTATACCTATCAATAAATGAGGAACAGGGCAAAAAATAGTTTAATTCCACCTGGGGCTATTTAAAATTGCATGTATCTCACAGCTGTAAATTAATAATCGTAATTTTTTATATTGTATATTTAATTAAAAATTATATTAATAAAATTGCGTTTAGAATTTTTAAAAATTACATTTCTAACCACAAATTTCACAGTTACGTAAATTTTAATTAATAAAATAAAGAAGAAATTAAATGCGTTTTTATCGAATTACAATTACAGAATTTTTTACTGAAAACTAGGCATGTTTCATAAAATGTATCAGTTTGTATAATGGAGAAAATACAAGTTTTTAAAAAATTACTTACTTGTAAATTTTTAAACAAATAAAAGAATGTATGCGCTATATACATTTTTTAATATATAATTTAATATTAGTAAATATATTATTATTTATATTACTAATATTAAATTATATATTAAAAAATCTATATAAAAAACACATATAAAAACATCTTTTTATTTGTTTAAAAATTTACAAGTCAGTAATTTTAAAAACTTGTATTTTTCTCCATTATACAAACTTGTAAAATTTACCAGTATTTTATGAAACATGCCCCTGGGCCCTATTTCATAAAGATTTCTGTAATTGTAATTCAATAAACGCATTTAATTTCTTCTTATTTTATTAATTAAAAAATACGTACGTAACTGTGGAATTTATGGAATTTACAGAGATGTAATTTTTTAAATTCTAAACGCAATTTTATTAATATAATTTTTAATTAAATATACAAAAGAAAAATATGCGTTTATTAATTTACAGCTGTAAATTAATTACATGCAATTTTTATTAAATAGGCCCCAGGTGTTAAATCTTTTACGGCTTGTAGCTGTTCTTCTTTTGCCCTGGCGTTTTCCTCATTTGCTGGATACGGTATCTAAAACAATGAATATTTTAAAACTGTAATGCCTATTTTTTCCGTTTCAAAATTGATAATTTTTAAATATCTTCGCAAAATCTTTTAGAAATAATAAATACTAAAAATTGAAGACAAAATATAGTAGAGAGTAAATTTAAATTCAACCCAGGTTATTTTCTTGCTTTTTTGGTTGTATTTAACAAATTGTTAACATAAAGATTTTATTTAAACCAAAATAAAGCAACTGCTAAAAGGGTCAAAGTACCCACTAAAATTAGTAGTAGCTAATGTTTTAGCTGAACAGCCATATATTTTTGCATGAAATTTCGGTTTTCGTAAATCAATCAAATTTTTTCCAGTTCATATTTTTCTTTCATTTTACGTAGGTTTTTAAGTGCTATTATAACAATGCTTATTTTCATAAACGAGACAGTTAGTTTTGGTATTAGCATCGCGTTTATCCACTAAATTAAGAAATGTATATTATTTTGAAATTATTGATAAAGTAGACGCGACAATTTTTGAAAAAGTTTAAAACTAAAGTTGTCAGTTAGTATTACATCATTTGTTTTTTTTTTAACTTACTCCAAACTTAGAGAAGATTGAACTTGTAAAATCCGATTTCGGACATCCAAAGCATTCTTTTATTAAATATTCGGCCGAATCATTCCAGAGGTCTTCAATTGAGCATACGATTTCATTTCTCCTGTCCATAATTTTTTCGTATTCGTGATCAATCTGTAAATAAATATTTAGTGCTAGTGATGTTTCTCGACGAGCTCCAAACTACAGAGCGACCCTCGCGGCTCCAAAGTTCTGTTCTTGTTTTTACTAATTTTTGTGAAAAATAAAAAAATGCCATAGAGAATTTTGTCAAAAAAATTAAGGCAATGTTTTTTAAAACTTATTAATTTGTTCCTGTGATTTTTTTCCCAGTTACAACTGCAAAACCATTTCTATCACCGCGGTGAAACCTTCGTTTCAAGGCGGTCGCATTTTTTTCGTTAGATTTTTTTAGTTAAATTATAGTTAAAATCCTTTAGGCTGAAATTAAGGGCGTAACCGCTCGCCGTCAGGAAGAAAAGAAGAATAAACGCGCGAGAATAAAATTTAAAAAAAAAGTTGGCAGGGATGATGTAACCATTTATTATTAAGTTGCGTCAGGTGTTTTTCTGCACGTCATATTTTCTCGAAAAATGAGTGGTTACTTTACTACCCTGCTGTTTTCACCCTGATAGAATTCGTCTTTAGTTAATTTTTTTGAATAACCTATAAAAGCAATTGAAAAGAAGAAGACACACTAGTTATACGAGGAAATAAAATCTACATAATCTAAGGAAATTGATTTTGACTCACTCGTATAATAACGAGTCAGAGAACGAACAAAAATGTACGTTGTGATGTTTTCATAAGAATTGTAAACATCAAATCTTTTGGTTTGTGATGTTTGCTGGTATTTGAAAGATATTTTACGCTGTAAGTCTAGAGTTTAAAGTGATCAAAAAATTTCGTAAACAAGACGCAAAAATCAATTTCCAGCATTAGGTTTTCAATTTTTGTCCCCAGTTTCCAAAATGAATTAGAATGAATTAATTAAGAATGAATTAATTCATTGTTTTGACTAAATCGTAAACCTTTTTTTCTTAGTTTGCATGCAGTGCACATAAACATAATTAACTACTAAAATATTAGTCCGAATAAATTTTTAAATATTTCAAAACTAAATCCAGAAATTCTAATACTTACGGCATTTGCTTTTCGTCATGTGCCTTTGAACCAAGGTTTTTAAATGATCCACAGCGTTTTGAGGTAATTTCGTTGGTTCCAGTGACAGCTTCGTTTGTTTGGGTAAAAGTCGAAGATGAATGTGATCGAAGACCGGCAAATATCTAACAGCGACAGTTTGGATATAACTTTTGAGCTCCAAATTATCTGATTTTTGATTGTCATTTTTCAAGTTTTCATTAACATCACAAAATGAAGCATTCAAAACAAATTTTCTGTTTTATGCAGACGAATTTTCCGCTATCGAACTTTCTATCGAGCTGTTAAATAAACCGCTAGTTTCAGAAACATTAGCGCTACAATTCGGGCCAATGAAGTCTTCGGTTAAATTTCCATGGTGTTTTTTTAAGATGAGCAATCCAGATTTTTTGTGCTATATTTTTTAAAACAATGTGCACACTGGTAAACACCTTTATAACTACCATCTATTTCGTGAATGCGAAAATGAGAGCCTAATTTAGCAACTGTTTTAAAGTGAGAACGCTTACATAAAAAACATTCAAACATAATATTTGAGTACACGATAATTTAATGTCAGAACACGTTATATTATTACGCTATAAATATGTACGCATATGTGTTTTGACAATATTCAAAAACAGACACCTTACTTGCTGTGTTTTTAAAAAATAATTAATAGTTTCTGCAAAGAAATTGGCTTAAAGCCAAGAACACCCGCACCTATGAAGCAAATTCTAACTGCAAAAATAAACTAATTACTTGTTAGCCAAAAATAATAAAGTAATTGTTTTTATCGAGTTAAAAAAATAATTTATTAAAACCAATAAAATGCAATATTATGTTTTAATAAATGAAATATTTATACAAAAGAAAACAATGAAGTGCGTTTAGAGAGTATAATTGTACTAAATTTTGTGAAAATTTTGTTTAGTGAAGTTCCTCGAAACTCCGTTTTTAGGAGCCGCGGAGCAACCCCTGAAGCTTCGGAGTTCTGACCGATTTTTATACTAATTGCATGAATAATTAAAAAGAGATGTCATAGATTTTTTGTCAAAAATTTCTTGTATTTTAAATTTTTTTCAAAACTTATTTAAAACAATAAAAATAGTCTGAATGTACATAGAATAATTTTAAGTCAATTTCAAGCTTAAATAAGATTAAAATCCCTCCGGAGTTTCGGAGCTTCCTCCGTTTTAAATGGGCGGAACTCCGGAGCACAATATTGGAGGGTAAGAACATTACTAATTCCGTATATCGGTTATAAAAAACGGATCCACACAAAAACAAAAAATACTAAGTATAAGATTATAATATGTTATGAATTATATTCAAAGACCGGTTAAATATTCCGGCAAAATAACACAAAAAACTGAAAAATCGGTATCGTAGGGTTATATATTTTAAAAATCGGAGTCAAACATATTCCAACTTTTTTTAGCAAATTTTTGGTGAAACTTAAGATTTTAAAGCGACTTAATAATGGGCTTGACAATTTTTCTGGTTGTTTTTTTAAATAATTTTTGTTTTCGAGAAGAAATAAAATCTGTTTACCACGCCTTTTTTAACTAGTTCGATTAACTTATAGTTATTGAAATGGCAATAAAAAAATTCAGTTAGATAGGTAAATAAAAATATGTTAAATTATGACTTATTTTATTCACTGGGTGTCGAAAAAAGCCTGAAAAATACTAGTAATGAGTTTTAACTGTTTTTTGACTGTTTGATTTTATAAATTAACAGTTGATTTGGTGAAAATAAAACTTATTCTCCATGGCTTTTTTTACTAAAGTTAAAATCCTTCAGGCTGAAATTCAAGGCGTAACCGCTTGCCGTCAGGAAGAAATAAAGAATGAACGCTTGAGAATAAAAATAATAAAAAAAAGTTTTTAGAGATAATGTAACCAATTATTATTAAGCTGCGTCAGGTGTTTCTTTCCACGTGATATTTTCTTGAAGAACGAGTGGTTATTTTACCACCAAGTCATTTTCACACTGATAGAATTCATCTTTAGTTTGTTTAACTATGTATTGGCATAGGAAAAAATAAATCAAGCTGGATAGGCCACTATGAAATTTTTGTTTATTTGGTGCATCAATTATCAATAAAAGTCTAAAAAACATACTATTGGCGTATTTTACATGTTTTTTAACTGTTTGGTTTTATAAATTACTATTTTTCTTTGCTGAAAATAAAATTTGTTCTCCATAGCGTTTTTACTAGCTTAATAACTAGTTGCTAGAACTAGTAAATTGAACTGGTAAAAATTTGCATGCAATACAACCTGAAGATCTTTCTGTTGCAAATGCATAATAAATCAATTTTATATTGTTTCGAATCCATAAAAAATTGAAAGGTGAATCGGTTATTCAAATGATTGTGAAAAGAACAGTAACAACCAAGTAACAGTACAAACCAAAATTGTAAAACACTTACTTTGTAACTACTTGTATTAACTACTTTATTTTTTGAAAGTAGGTAGTTAAGTAGGTAGTTAACTACTTTTAAAAAAGAAAGTAGGTAGTTAAGTAGTTAGCCTAAATCATGGTAGTTAACTAGTTAACTACTTAAGTAGTTATCACAACACTAACGATAAGAAAATGTCAAATTGGGATTGTCAAAAATTTATATTAGGACAGAATAAATATTTTTATTACATATTATATCCAAATTAAGCCGAAACATATAAGTGGAAGTTAGAAGTTTTAGAGAAACCGTTTGCGGCTGACACCGCTTTTCGTGATATTAAAAAAACTTTGGGTTTAATAAAAACGTATGATTTAAAATTGCCAAAGGTTTTTGTTGTCCTTTTGAATAATTTTTTATTTATCATCATATTGATAAAAAAAGCAAAATCAAGAGCATAAATTGTGGTATGCAAAAAAGCGTGCCCAATTTTTTCCCCGACAGATTTGAATTTTTCACAAAAGAAACATTAGAAGTTTGTAATTTTAAGAAATTGTCATAAAAAATGTTTTTCTATGTCCACTTAGGCCCCTTTGATTTCAGTGGCGATTTTTTGAACACAAAGATAAGATATATGCAATAAAGAAACGCGATTTAAATTGATTTAATGGTCCAGGGTTTTTTTTTGGTGCCGTTTAAAAGTTTTTAGACCCTGGAGCCGCAAAAGTGGGAACTTGAGTGTAAAGTAAAAAAATGGTTTGGCGTTTGGTTTAGGATTTGATTTAGAACGAAGGGATAGATTTCAGTGAGTTTATACTTTTGGATCTAAGTTCACCATTTTCCCCAACCAAATGACAGCTCTAGGTGTTCTGCTTTTTTAATTCAATTAAGAACACTATTAAAATAAAAAAACAAACAAATTTTAAATCCCAAAAATATTTCGGACACAATTAGTTATGCAAAGCAAAAAAACGTGGATTTGTTTGAAAAATATAATTTGATGTTAGTGTCTTTAATCATAATTAGACCAAAAATATATAATATACCAAAAAATGTGCAACTCCTATATAAAAAAGTACGGAAAAATAGGCCATTATAATGAGCCTCTCCATTTAAACGACACTCTCCGCTATAATGGCATAATAGCCATTTTAATTCGGCGAGTTAAGATGGAGAAGAAGCCATTATAATAGCCATTTATTAATTTCATTTTATTTCATATATACTAAAAAGTGTAATAATGTCCGGGCCGCTAAACGCCGTTCCATACCCGCATCCGAGGGGCTCACGTTCAAAAGAGTCCCGGCACAAAAGAGTCCTGAAAAAAATCGCAGCTGGCACAAAAGAGTCCTGGCACAAAAGAGTCCCGGCACAAAAGAGTCCTGGAGAAAATGCGTTCATGCGCCCAAGCGCTGCGAGCGCTGAGGTCGGCACAAAAGAGTCCTGGCATAAAATCAATTTTTCACAGCTCTCATACAATGTTCACACCTCAGCTGTTTTCCAGCTTATGACGTATTTCAACACGTCGTTACTGTGACACAATGAGTCAAAAGCGTCGTAAAATACTCGTAACTGTGACTTTTTTAAATCTTAACACACAAATAATCCAAACAAAATAAGTCGGAGTCACGTTAATTTTATACTGATTGTGTTTCTTTGTCAAAGTAACGACGAACAGTTAATGTTAAGATTTTTAGCTAGAAATTTTTTTTTAAAGTTGCTAGTTTTTTTTTGGGAAAACAAATGTTTATTCCAATAATTACAGTTTTCAATCCGGGCTGCAGTTTTCAATTCATTAGCGGGCTGGAGAAAGGTTACTCAGATTATTTAATGTGATTTTTTGTAGCTAAAGATCGTTTCTATGTATTGTCTCGTATGTGATAACGTTTGCGTTAGACTTCAAAAGAATCTCAAAAGTTTCTGTAAATTTAAAAATTTTTATTTGAAAGACCGTTAATATTTTTACGACAACTTAAAACCTGGGGGAATTTTCATAAAATTATACGCTTAATTCATTATGTTCAACTAAATAGTTTGGAAAAATCAACCAAATATTTAGTTAAAAAACACAGAATAATTAAATTAAAAAAATACTAAATAGTTGGTAAAAAAGTACAGAATCTGTATTGGTCGGAGGTATATATATATATATAACAATATTTGGTTGTTTTTCACTCGTTATTTGGTTAAAAATCACCAAATGGGCGGAGAGACTGTCTTTTTGTGTCTTTTTGTTTTTTTTTAAATGTGTACATAGTTGTGCGCAATGGCGTTGTGCGCAAAAAGTCCCAGTGGTCTGGTCATCTTGTCGTCTGACATCTGCGGTTGTCCTTACAATTACGATTAAAACACTTGTTTGATAAGTGTTTTTGTAATATTTTAACAATGAACAAAAAATTTATTCCAACTAAAATCATTATTTAGACATGATTTTGTTTGATACACTCAATTATGGCAAAAACAATAATTCGACATTATATGATTTATACCCAAATACAACAATGATTTTTTTCTTATTTTTCAAACTTTTTACAAAGCTTTAAGCGTTTTATTAACTAAATAATAAAAATACTTGAAAATATTAATTTTTTACTCTCGAAATTCCTCACACAAACTTTTAAGAAGTTAATTAAAAAAAACAAATAAAAAACTGGAAGACAGGAACATTGTATGTTAGCTGTGAAAAATTGGTTTTATGCGAGGACTCTTTTGTGCCGATCTAAGCGCTCGCAGCGCTTGGGCACATGAATGCATTTTTTCCAGGACTCTTTTGTGCCGGGACTCTTTTGTGCCAGCTGCGATTTTTTTCAGGACTCTTTTGTGCCGGGACTCTTTTGTGCCGGACCCCATCCGAGGCAACCTTCTCTCCCTTCTCCGAGGTATTCTCTGATTGGTCAGCTGAGAAAAAAAAGCAAAGTTTAATTTTGCGTTCGCTGGTTTTTGATTTTACCATTTGATTTAGTATCGTATTGGATTGTTCACTGTTGTTATTAAAACTATAATCTTATATTTGTATATGTTTTTTGTGTTTATTTGTTATCAGCAAATATCAAACCTAGCTGACCTGGTTGATTTGTAGAATTAAATCGACTATTAACAACAAAATCAGTTAAATTTTTCCAGTAAAAATGGTTAAATAATAAAGATTAAATGTTATATTTTAACAATTAATTTTCAGATTACTCAATTTTGAACAAAAATTTAATTTTTTAAAGGGTAAAAGTTGAATAGTTGAATAGTTTTTGTATATTTTCTGTAAAGGTAAAAATTAAAAAGATTTATGTGCTCTAATTTGTTTTTTTTATTGGGTCATGCATTTAATTTCGGCACTTTTTCAAGTTTTGATTGGATATTTTATCATAACTTGGTACCAAATTTGAATTAAGAAGTGATTAATAACTCGTTAGAAACTAGATGAATGGGCGAAAAAAGAACAGTCATAACACCATCTACCAATTTTTTTGTTGGCTGTAGTAACTTTTTGAAGGAAAATGGGCAAAAGGTGCATTTAATTTTGGCACTTTCAAAAATGCATTTAATTTCGGCACTTTAATTTAGTTTTCAATTTTTCACTCAAAAAAAAAAACAAATTAGAGTAAGAATAACCAATATGGCAGTAAATGTAGCAGTCAACTTTCAAATAAGCCATTAAATATTAATATTGACCTAAAAGCAAGAAAGTTAGCCTGAAGAAAAAAGTGCCGAAATTAAATGCACCAAACGAATTTTAAAGTGGCCATTTTCGATATCGTCCCTTATAAAACGAAATTTGCGTAGATGTTAATTGTTATGCATATCAGTGTGTTCAAAATAAGAAACTACACAACTGTGTAATATAAAATTTTTTTAACAAACAAAGCTGAAAAAAGTTATGGCCAAAAAACGGTTTTAAAAATGTGCAAAAAGTGCCAAAATTACATGCATTACCCTACGTCATAACTGCACAATTTTAATTGGTCCGCTCATGTCTCCGTCTCCTATACAAATTTACAAGTTCAGACAGATTATATCTTAACCATAATTCTATTAAAAATGATTCTTATTTACTATTTTAGGCTTTATTTCACGCATACTATAATGTTTTCCCTTTAAAAATGATTTTATGATAA
>JASAMX010013634.1:0-19686 GCA_030248175.1 Microlaimidae sp. YZB2_3 | reverse complement strand
AGCAGATTAAAAAATAATTTGTATATGACGTTGGTTAACAAAGAAAAAACACGATCATAACACATGAAAATAACATAAACATAAAAACATTTTCTTAAAAAAGATAGCTGGTTGGGATATTTTGTTTCTTCTCATTTTTTCTGGTCTTATACTAATTATTTCCAATTCTTCTCAAGACCTTTGTGTACATCAAATTAACCGTCGTGATTCGCCATAGAGACCTCAGCGGCGGCCCCTCTTGACACTAAAAAAGTTATCTTTTTGAAAATGAAGTAATCTAATAAGCTGAACGGTTTTACACAATTCTACGAACATAGTTTTAGCAACTCGATTTCTTCAATAAAATATAATAATAATTTTATAAATTATAATTTATTGCTTAGTTAATAACTGAAAATAAAAAAACATGCAGAGTAAGGAGCATTTCGAGAATAAAATTGATTTTTAAAAATTTGAATGGTTTTTGCCTTATTATAGAAAAACTGGAAAAGTAGTACTTTTCTATAGGTAAAAAAATGACATATCATACCTTGCATTTTTTCGGGGGTAACTTCAAAACCGAACTGATCCATCAAAATATGGATTTAACGTTTTCATTTCGGTACGGTGGTTCCTTCTCTCCTCCAGTCGCTTCTTTCCGTTCATTAAAATACACTTTTAACATATGGATCTGAAACAATGCGTAAAATATTGTCGTCACTACAGCAAAATGAATCACAGTCATTATAAAATAGACGTGACTGTGATTCGTTCAGTAGTTAAAAAGTTGGCGTTAAACAATTAAAATAATTCACAGTCGCATATAATTTATGCGAATTCTGGCTCATTCTGCTGCTGTAGTACCGACGAAATATTATGAACGCAAAATATCTGACTGTTTTCACGACACTGCTATAAAAACAAATCTAAAAAAAATTCAGCAAGTGTATCTTGTAGGGTCATGCCTTTAATTTCGACACTTTTTCAAGTTTTGATTACATATCTTATCATAACTTTGTCCCAAATTTGAATTGAGAATGATAACCCGTTAAAAACTAGATGAATGGGCGAAAAAAGGACAGTCATAACATCATCTGCCAATTTTTTCGTTGGCTGTAGTAACTTCTTGAGGAATATGAAAAGGTGCATTTAAATACGGCACTTTTGAAAATGCATTTAATTTCGGCACTTTAATTTTGTTTTCAATTTTTTTACTCAAAATAAAAACAAATTAGAGTTAAAATAAACAATATGCAGTAAATGTAGCAGTCAACTTTCAAATAAGCCATTAAACATTAATATTGACCTAAAAACAAGAAGGTTATAGCCTGAAGAAAAAAGTGCCGAAATTAAATGCAGCTAAACGAATATCCCAAAATGGCCATTTTCGATATCGTCCCTTATAAAACAAAATTTACATAGATGTTGATTGCTATGCATATCAGTGTGTTCAGAATCAAGAAAATACACAACTTTGTACACAAGAAACTTTGTACACAAGGTTTCTTATTTCTTGTGTGTATTAAGAATAAAATACACACAAGAAACTTAGTATTATAAAACTTTTTGATAAAACAAAACTGAAAAAAGTTATGGCCAAAAAACGGTTTTAAAAATGTCCAAAAAGTGCCGAAATTACACGCATTACCCTAGCTAAAAATGACACAAAGGTATTTAGAGAGCGGGAAAATTTATTCAAACAGAAGGTATAAGAATGCAATTAAAAAATATGCCCAGAAATAATCAAGCACTTCGTCCTCCCTTTATAATCGTCGTTACTCTGATACAATGAGTCAGTGAATCGTAAAATACTTGTAACTGTGACTCTTTTTATATCTTAGTTAACTCAAAATTAATATAAACAAAATGAGTCAGAGTCACGTTGATTTTATACTGATTGTGACTTTTTGTGTCAGAGTAAAGACGTAATGTTAGTTTAGAAAAACATGCTCCCGCTAAAAATTTTTTGCCTTCTCAAACCAAACTTATGTTAATCTTTCTTAAATCCTATATATGTTTGAAC
This sequence comes from Microlaimidae sp. YZB2_3, assembly GCA_030248175.1. Taxonomy (NCBI): domain Eukaryota; kingdom Metazoa; phylum Nematoda; class Chromadorea; order Desmodorida; family Microlaimidae; species Microlaimidae sp. YZB2_3. The sequence goes on along the minus strand of JASAMX010013634.1, from coordinate 17,684 downwards.
ATAAAATTCAGCAACATTCAATTTAGGGAATTTAATAAAAAGTAACAAATATGCATCGCTATAGTATTATTGCATTAGTTGATGTATTGTGGTCACTACAGTAAAATGAGCCACAGTCATTATAAAATACAAGTGACTGTGACTTATTCCGTAGTTAATAAGGATGATGATCAAAATTTAAAATAAGAGTCACAATCACATATATTTTATACGCCCTGTGGCTCACTTTGCCTTAATAACGACGATATTGTACATTTGCATAAGCATTGTTGTTGTAAAACTTACCAGAAAGTCCCAACACGTCCATTTTTTTAAGGTTCCGACATTCCATAACTACAACTGTTAACTTATTTTTGTTGGGAACGTAGCGTAGCGCTAAACAGACATCTCCCAGTAAATTTTCCTAAATAATACAATTCAATGAATTACGATTAAAGATATGCTAAATCCTAATTAAAGTCATTTAAACATTAAATTATACATACTTTATTGTTTCGTTATGCAAAAAACTCCATGCGTCATTTAAGTGGTCACCGTCTAGAATATAAAATCGTTAAAACTGGTGGTACTGTAAAGAGATCATTAAATGGAGGTCATTAAAAAGTTAATTTATTGCCGCAGCATTAAAATTTAAATTTGTACTCAAATTAATTGTGGTGGAACATTGGACCATTGGAACATTGGGTAAATGTAAGATGTGGTGCCTTTTTGGTTGGTTTTTACCCACATCTATCGCAAATTTTGTAACTTTCTACCGTTTTTTACCTGCCCTTTTTAGTCTGCGTTGTGCTTTAAAATAGGGATGGGATAGTAAGAAGCCAGCTTCATAATTGCCTCTGGGGCAGTTTTGGCTCTGCCCGACTTATAGCATATTTTTCGTTGTTTCCGACTTGCTTTCACCCGGTTTCTAACTTGCTGAAAAACAGGTTTAGCTGATTCCTAACCTGCTTTCTAACATGTATATGTTTAAACATGTGAGACAGTGCTACCTGCATCTTACTTGCCACCAAGGTTAGCTTCGCTCTGCCTTAAAAGTTTGGTACATACAGAGTCAAACTTTTTCCCTTCGATTACGATGATTTCCTGCTCCAATAGCTCACAAAATTTTTTCCGTCAAAATATCTCTAGTGGTTATGTAGATATGATATGCAAAAGTGATGTTTTTAATGATTCTGTACTAGAAAAATTGATCAATTGGTAAAAATTTAAGTAACATCAAAAGGCGACAAATTTCAACTTTCTTTCGAAACCTTAAATATTAATATTGGTGCAGTATTTGTTGAGGTATTGCGTTTTCTGTACAAAAAAACTGCAACTTTTTTCGCCAAAAACACAAAGTGTAGGAAAAAATGTGTAGCAAACTCAATCGTACTTTCAGCCAAACTTTCAGTCAGAAAATGTTTGTGGCCAGAAATCAGGCCACCGTGTATAATTTTCTTTTTTTTTTCATTAACAAAAATTCAATAAAGCATCTTCAACAATTTTTTCCAACCAGATAACTCCTCACAAATTTATATAGACAAATGAAATTACTTTAAAGACAAAAAGTTTGAGTACATTCTGTTTTTATAACTTCAGAAGTAGCTAAGCAACTTTATCATTCTTTAAAGACTGTTTCTAAAGGCTGGTTCACACCGAACGGATAGTGGATAGCAGATAGAAGATAGCGGTTAAGACGTTCACACCGGATTAAAAACTGGCATCGGATAGCAATAAAAGCAAGTTCCATGCAACAACTCTGTACTTCTGGCAAACCCAATTAAAGATATTTTTGTCTTTTGTTTTTTGCTTAAATCGTGCTTTTTCTTGATTTTGAAAAAAATATTTTTATAAATTTCGATGGTTCGAAGTAAAATATTTTTTAAAGTATTTTGGGATTTTTTTTGAATTCAGTTGATTTCATCAAAGCCAATGATTTTTAAAAAGGTTACAAAAAGTTAGAAGGTATTTCTTTAATTTATGTATTGAGTAGGGTTAAAAATTATATTCAATTAGTATTTAAATACTAAATAAATACTATTTTTTAGGGGTAAATATTTATTTAAAAGTATCAATACTATTTTGAAAAAGTCGGTATTGGTATTGTATTCAATTGTTTAAAAAGTATGGTAACTTTGAAGTATTCGAATACTAAAATATGTACAGAAAATTAATTAAATACTATTTTTCTACAAACTTAATAAAACACGGTCTCTAACTCAAAAAATTAGCACTCAGATCATTTTGTTAATAATAATATATGGTAGAATAAGTCAAAATGACACGTTGGCTGTCTGTGCGTTAAAAATTGCAATTAGTCCAGAGGTGTGGACCTCCAGAGCTCCACCCTATTTTTGTACTAATTTCATGAATAATTAAAGAGTGATGCCATATATTATTTTGTCAAAATTTCTTGCAAATTAAATTTTTTACAAAACTTATTTTAATCAACAAAAATACCTACAAATACAAATAGAGTAGTTTAAAATGCATTTCAAGCTTAAATAAGCCTCAAATTACTTATTTAAGGGGCGGAGCATCGGAGCTCTGGACGGAGCTTCCTTCGCTTTAAATGGCCGGAGCTCCTGAGCATTATATTGGAAGGTAGGAACATCACTAATAAGCATTCAAAAAAAATTAATTTACAAAGAAAATCAAAAAAATTGTTCAAATTTTTATTATAAAAAATATTATTCATATATTACAAACAATTTTAGACAAAACCAAAAAAAAAAAAATTTGTTTCCAAGAATGTTTGCGCTTATGTATTGTTTTGCCAGCGGTTGCAGTTATATAAGAAAAACGAAAAAAGCGGTAAAAATTTCGTCGCGAAAATTTTTCCCTCAAAAATAATTCTTCCGCAGAGATAATGCTAAGGAAATACTGCTATGGAAATTTTTTCCTCGTAAATTGTTGTTGCGGAAATATTTACCTAGAACCGAATGAAACATACAATCTATTTTTTTAATGATTTGAATAATTGAATAGCCTATTTAACAATAAATCCAATAAAAAATTTTTAGCAAAAACAGTTTAATATTAAAGATTTAATCCGATAGTTTGACAATTATTTATAAAATTGCTCAATTATGAACAAAAATGCAATTTTTTAAAAATACAAGTTGACAGTTCACTGGTGACTATGGTTAAATTACATTAAGCTGACCTCGTAAGTTTGTATTGGGGCTGGAGACATGAGCGGACCAATTAAAATTAAGTCTGTTTAAGGCCTCTCTTATATTCCTGCCAAACTTTTTTTTTGTTTTGTAGTTTTTAAAATTTGGATGGATATTTTATAAATTTGTAAGTTAGTTTTACTTATTTGAGAGGTACATGATATTTTTATTCCCTCGTCAATTATAGTTTTAAAACACTGCCACAATTCTTCAATCCTTGAACAGTTTGAAAAAAAGATAATCTCATAGTCGATTGCTGACGAAAAAAGAGACAAAATTTCGTAATCAGCATTGGAAAAGTCTGGAACAAACTTAATCGATGATTTTAGCTGAGATATATAAAGGTCACAATTTATTGACAATTTAAATTATAGGGATTGTAAATTTAAATTTGCATAATGCTTTTCCGTTTAGGATCCAATCCATAATTAAAACGGAGAATGAATTACGGTATGGAGGTGTTTCGGGATATAAATTTTCGCATTTTACACTTTGACCAATATGTAATGTTATAGGGGTTGTAAATCAGAATCACCGCGAAAACACCAGTTTTCGAGGGTCATATCTCTTGTACCACTAAGGATATTTTGATCAAAAAATTTAAGGGTAAGGTTTTCTGAAAAATCATTGAAATCATAGAAAAAAGTTTGAATCTGTACCGCACCTTTAAGAGATTTCTTACTTTCTCCAACTTGACTACACTCTGCTTTCTATTTGCATCTACAACCTACCGCAAGGCGTTTCAAGAGCTGTCCTTACCATTTTGAGATCAAATAAATGCAAAAATAGTAAGAACTAAAGTTCTAAAAAAGAAAATATTCTTGAACTTACATTAGAAACTGACACCTTCAAGTTTTTATTTTACAGCAATTAGTTGCCTACATTAACTCCAAAATTTAGATTTAAATTTCTTCCGCTGCAAACTTTTTCGAATCGCTCGCGGAGCTTACCGGAGGCGGTATGATGTTTTTGGTCAATTCTACGAATTGGCCCAGGTCCAATTTCCCCAAAGGCAAGTGCACCACCCCGATTTGATCGTGTTTCCCGAATCGATCGAAGTCAAAAATGTCCAGCATCAAAGTTTTGTTCGGAATTTCGGAGTAAAGAACCTTAAACAGGAATCATTTTATTAATATAATAAAATAATAAAAATAATTTTGCTTTTTCAGGGGCCTGTTTTATAAAAACCTTTGTAAATTCTCATTTTACAAATCTCCGCCTATTTTTTGTAAAATACACGATAAAGTTTTTTCGAGTTGTAATCCAGGGGGAGCATCTCCGCGCACTGCTCTGCGCTAATTGGTTGCAGCCACGTCATTTTAACTCCACTGACCGATCAATATTCGCCGTGTGGTATATCCTCTATCATGTAATTTACAAAAAATGGGCGGAGATTTGTAAAATGAAAATTTACAAACGTCTTTATGAATTGGGCCCCAGATTTGATAAAGATCCCTACAGCGTTAAACACGTCAGCCCACTTAAGTGCTGCCAGGTATTCCCTGCGATGATCAATAAAACTTTAAATAATGCGTAAAACGTGAAATACCTAACTGATAAATGTTTATCGTTTTGTGATATTGTTATTTATAGTATTTCGTTGGGCGGTTAGTGCCAAGTAAATACGGCCTTGCATATGAGGTTCTAAGCAAAATAAACTAAACAAACTAACTATAGACTAAAGGCAAACCAAACGTAGCTGCAACAGTGTTTTCACGTGTTCAATAAACAATTATTTTCTTGTTTTATGTCACAAAGTAAGAATTATTCCTAAACTACCATCTAAAGTTGATTTCTACTTCAAATCTTTCATTTTCTGAATTCTGATTGGCTAATACGACTGACGTCAGATTCTCGTGATTTGAGTGGTTACTTAATGAGGGCATTTTTCAGTCCAACGAACAACTGTTGCAGCCACGTTGGGTTTACCTTTAGTTCGGAATAAAGGTTTTTTATTGTATGAAAAGGATACAGCGACAAACAACGGTAACCAGCGCCAATCATATCCTGGTTACTATGACACAATGAGTCAGAGACGTTTAAAAAAAACTCGTGACTGTGACTCTTTTTATCCTTTCCGACAAATAATATAAACAATTTAAGTCAGAGTCACGTTGATTTCATACTGATTGTGACTTTTTGTGTAAGAGTAACGACGATATGTATGTAGGAAAAAATTGCGAAACAGCAAGATGCTAGTACATTTTACAGTTGTTGGTGTTGTAAGAGCTGAAACTTATCACTCTTTGCAGATTATACAAAGGGCAGGCGCTAAGACAAGCCAGGATGGGCAAAAAAATTTCACCCCCGTGGGTGAGACTAGTGATAAAAGTAGTCCAGGATTTTGTTATCTAGTCTAGTCTCGTCTAGTACTAGTTACCTCAAATGTTAACTAGTATAGTACTAGTTAAAGACCAAAATTTTTATGTAGTCTTATATAGTTCTAGTCCTAGCACTAGTTAGTTTTGAGTTGTTAATTAGTCCTGCAGAAATTCTAGCTAGTCCTAAACTAGTCCATTAAGTTTTTGCGACAAAACATGTTGTATTTAACATTTTAAACTCTAAAACAGCATTTTGGGGTGGTTTTGCTTCAATAAAAGCACTACAAAATATGTTCAGAAATTATTTTTGCTCTGTAAAAAACGGACTAAGCATTATGGAGACCTCCCGCTAACTATTTTTTGATTGGGTTGCGATACGTAATAAATAAATTTATTAAGACGGAACATTTTTGTTCTGGAATATTTTGTGATAAACAATTTTTCCTGTACTAATTACAGGGAGCTCTAAGAATGTTTGAACAGTCAAACATTAAAATTTTTTTGTTTTTAATTACAAATTTACAATGTAAAGAATAGTGATGTTCCTACCCTTAAATATCATGCTCTAGAGCTCAGGCCATGGAGCTCCGCCCCTTAAATGAGCGATTTAAAGCTTATTTAAGCTTGAAGTACATTTTAAACTATTCTAGCTGCATTTTTTTGAATATTATTTAAAATAAGTTTTGGAAAAAATTTAGTTTACAAAAAATGTTTGACAAAATAATATATGCCATCACTCTTTAATTATTCATGAGATTAGTATAAAAATAGGGCGGAGCTCCAGAGCTCCGGGGGTTTCTCCGGATTTCCTAAAAGCGGAGCTCCGACCTCCGGAACGGAGCTCTGTTTTTAGAAGCTCCGGAGCTCCGCCCTATTTTTATACTAATCTCATGAATAATTAAAGAGTGATGGCATATATTATTTTGTCAAAAATTTTTTGTAAACTAAATATTTTCCAAAACGTATTTTAAATAGCAAAAAACTCCAAAAAATGCAGCTAGAGTAGTTTAAAATGTATTTCAAGCTTAAAAAAGCTTCAGATCGCTTATTTAAGGGGCGGGGCTCCGGAACTCCCTCCGCTTTAAATGGCCGAATCTCCGGAGCATAATATTTAAGGGTAGGAACATCACTACTAAAGATAGTTTTAGGAAAAAAAAATTTTAATGTTGACTGTTCAAACGTATTGTAGCTCTGTAATAGTAAGGAAGAAATTGTTTATCACAAAAAATCCAGAACAAAAAGTCCGTCTTAATAAATTTATTTATTACGTATGCAAGACAAAAAAAATAATAAGCGGAGGTCTCCATAATGCTTAACCATTTTTACAGAGCAAAAATAATTTCTGAACATATTTTGTAGTGCTTTTTATTGAAGCAGAACCACAAAATGCTGTTTTAGAGTTTAAAATGTTAAATACAACATGTTTTGTCGCAAAAACTTTAATGGACTAGTTTCAGACTAGCTAGAATTTCTGCAGGACTAATTAACAACTCAAAACTAACTAGTGCTAGGACTAGAACTATATAAGACTACATAAAAATTTTGGTCTTTAACTAGTACTATACTAGTTAACATTTGAGGTAGTAGACGAGACTAGACTAGATAACAAAATCCTGTACTACTTTTATCAATAGTCTCACCCACGGGGGTGAAATTTTTTTGCCCATCCTGGCTTGTCTTAGCGCCTGCCCTTTGTATAATCTGCAAAGAGTGATAAGTTTCAGCTCTTACAACACCAACAACTGTAAAATGTACTAGCATCTTGCTGTTTCGCAATTTTTTCCTACATACATATCGTCGTTTCTCTTACACAAAAAGTCACAATCAGTATGAAATCAACGTGATTCTGACTTAAATTGTTTATATTATTTGTCGGAAAGGATACAAAAAGAGTCACAGTCACGAGTTTTTTTTAAACGTCTCTAAAACTAATTGTGTCATAGTAACCAGGATATGATTGGCGCTGGTTACCTTTGTCGCTGTATCCCGTCGATGAAAACCTTTATTCCGAACTAAAGGTAAACCCAACGTGGCTGCAACAGTTGTTGGTTGGACTGAAAAATGCCCACATCAAGTAACCACTTAAATCACGAGAATCTGACGTCACTCGTTTTAGCCAATCAAAATTCAGAAAATGAAAGATTTGAAGTAGAAATCAACCAACTTCAGATGGTTGTTTACGAATAATTCATATTTTCTGACATAAAAAAATAGTTGTTTAATGAACACGTAAACACACTGTTGCAGCTACATTTGGTTTGCCTAACTAGTATAGTTAGTTAGTATAAGTTTATACAACCTCATATGTAATTACTTTGGCACTAATCAGCCCAAAAAAGAAAATGTGAACGAAAGATTGATGATATCACTAAACGATTAAACGTGCTCCACGTTATGTTCTCGTTATTTAAAGTTTTATTGATCATCACAGGATCACCTGAGTGAGGTTGACAATAGCCGGTAAGAACTGTCCTAGGGGCCTATGTAGAGCCATCATAAAGACGTTTGTAAATTTTCATTTTTACGAGAAATCTACCCGCCTAATTTTTGTAAATTACAGTGATAGAGGATATACCACACGGCGAAGATCTGCTCGGTCAGCGGAGATGAAATGACGTGGCTGCGACCAATTAGCGCAGAACAGTGCGCGAAGATGTCTCATCAGGATTATAAGAAAATGTATTTTACAAAAAATAGGCGGAAATTAAAAATGAGAAAAAAAAAAGGTTTAAAAAGGCCCCTGGAAAAAGCAAATTTTTATTTATTATTTTATTATATTAACAAAGTGATTCTGTTTTAGGTTCTACTCCAAAATTCCGAACAAAAAATTTTGATGCTGTTCATTTATTAACTTCGAACGAATCGTGGAAACACGATCAAATCGGGGTGGTGCACCTTGGGGAAATCGGACCTGGGCCAATTCGTAGAATTGACCAAAAGCGTCATACCGGCCTCCGGTAAGCGCCGCGAGCGATTCGAAAAAGTTTGCAGCGGAAGAAATTAAATCTAAATTTTGGAGTTTAATGTAGGCAACTAATTATCTAAATAAAAACCTGATTCAGGTGTCAGTTTCTAATGTAAGTTCAAGAAAATATTCTTTTTTAGAACTTTAGTTCTTACTATTTTTGCATTTATTTGATCTCAAAATGGTAAGGACAGCTCTTGAAACGCCTTGCGGTAGGTTGTAGATGCAAAGAGAAAAGCAGAGTGTAGAGTCAAGTTGGAGAAAGTAAGAAATCTCTTTTAAAGGTGCGGTACAGAATTCAAAGCTTTTTTCTATGATTTCAATGATTTTTAAGAAAACCTTACCCTTAAATTTTTTGATAAAAATATCCTTAGTGGTACAAGAGATATGACCCTCGAAAACTGGATGTGTTTCGCGGTGATTCTGATTTACGACCCCTATAACATTACATATAGGTCAAAGTGATAAAATGCGAAAATTTATATCCCGAAACACCTCCAAACCGTAATTCATTCTCCGTTTTAATTATGGATTGGATCCTAAACGGAAAAGCATTATGCAAATTTAAATTTACAATCCCTATAATTTAAATTGTCAATAAATTGTGACCTTATATATCTCAGCTAAAATCATCGATTAAGTTTGTTTCCAGACTTTTCCAATGCTGATTACGAAATTTTGTCTCTTTTTTCGTCAGCAATCGACTATGAGATTATCTTTTTTTCAAACTGTTCAAGGATTGAAGAATTGTGGCAGTGTTTTAAAACTATAATTGACGAGGGAATAAAAATATCATGTACCTCTCAAATAAGTAAAACTAACTTACAAATTTATAAAATATCCCATCCAAATTTTAAAAACTACAAAACAAAAAAAAAGTTTGGCAGGAATATAAGAGAGGCCTTAAACAGACTTAATTTTAATCGGTTCGCTAATGTCTCCAGCCCAAATACAAACTTACAAGGTCAGCTAATGTAATTAACCCATAGTCACCAGTGAACTGTCAACTTGTATTTTTAAAAAATTGCATTTTTGTCTCATAATTGAGCAATTTTATAAATAATTGTCAAACTATCGGATTAAATCTTTAATATTAAACTGTTTTTGCTAAAAATTTTTTATTGGATTTATTGTTAAATAGGCTATTCAATTATTCAAATCATTAAAAAAAATAGATTGTATGTTTCATTCGGTTCTAGGTAAATATTTCCGCAACAACAATTTACGAGGAAAAAATTTCCATAGCAGTATTTCCTTAGCATTATCTCTGCGGAAGAATTATTTTTGAGGGAAAAATTTTCGCGACGAAATTTTTACCGCTTTTTTCGTTTTTCTTATATAACTGCAACCGCTGGCAAAACAATACATAAGCGCAAACATTCTTGGAAACAAATTTTTTTTTTTTTGGTTTTGTCTAAAATTGTTTGTAATATATGAATAATATTTTTTATAATAAAAATTTGAACAATTTTTTTGATTTTCTTTGTAAATTAATTTTTTTTGAATGCTTATTAGTGATGTTCCTACCTTCCAATATAATGCTCAGGAGCTCCGGCCATTTAAAGCGAAGGAAGCTCCGTCCAGAGCTCCGATGCTCCGCCCCTTAAATAAGTAATTTGAGGCTTATTTAAGCTTGAAATGCATTTTAAACTACTCTATTTGTATTTGTAGGTATTTTTGTTGATTAAAATAAGTTTTGTAAAAAATTTAATTTGCAAGAAATTTTGACAAAATAATATATGGCATCACTCTTTAATTATTCATGAAATTAGTACAAAAATAGGGTGGAGCTCTGGAGGTCCACACCTCTGGACTAATTGCAATTTTTAACGCACAGACAGCCAACGTGTCATTTTGACTTATTCTACCATATATTATTATTAACAAAATGATCTGAGTGCTAATTTTTTGAGTTAGAGACCGTGTTTTATTAAGTTTGTAAAAAAATAGTATTTAATTAATTTTCTGTACATATTTTTAGTATTCGAATACTTCAAAGTTACCATACTTTTTAAACAATTGAATACAATACCAATACCGACTTTTTCAAAATAGTATTGATACTTTTAAATAAATATTTACCCCTAAAAAATAGTATTTATTTAGTATTTAAATACTAATTGAATATAATTTTTAACCCTACTCAATACATAAATTAAAGAAATACCTTCTAACTTTTTGTAACCTTTTTAAAAATCATTGGCTTTGATGAAATCAACTGAATTCAAAAAAAATCCCAAAATACTTTAAAAAATATTTTACTTCGAACCATCGAAATTTATAAAAATATTTTTTTCAAAATCAAGAAAAAGCACGATTTAAGCAAAAAACAAAAGACAAAAATAACTTTAATTGGGTTTGCCAGAAGTACAGAGTTGTTGCATGGAACTTGCTTTTATTGCTATCCGATGCCAGTTTTTAATCCGGTGTGAACGTCTTAACCGCTATCTTCTATCTGCTATCCACTATCCGTTCGGTGTGAACCAGCCTTTAGAAACAGTCTTTAAAGAATGATAAAGTTGCTTAGCTACTTCTGAAGTTATAAAAACAGAATGTACTCAAACTTTTTGTCTTTAAAGTAATTTCATTTGTCTATATAAATTTGTGAGGAGTTATCTGGTTGGAAAAAATTGTTGAAGATGCTTTATTGAATTTTTGTTAATGAAAAAAAAAAAGAAAATTATACACGGTGGCCTGATTTCTGGCCACAAACATTTTCTGACTGAAAGTTTGGCTGAAAGTACGATTGAGTTTGCTACACATTTTTTCCTACACTTTGTGTTTTTGGCGAAAAAAGTTGCAGTTTTTTTGTACAGAAAACGCAATACCTCAACAAATACTACACCAATATTAATATTTAAGGTTTCGAAAGAAAGTTGAAATTTGTCGCCTTTTGATGTTACTTAAATTTTTACCAATTGATCAATTTTTCTAGTACAGAATCATTAAAAACATCACTTTTGCATATCATATCTACATAACCACTAGAGATATTTTGACGGAAAAAATTTATTGTGAGCTATTGGAGCAGGAAATCATCGTAATCGAAGGGAAAAAGTTTGACTCTGTATGTACCAAACTTTTAAGGCAGAGCGAAGCTAACCTTGGTGGCAAGTAAGATGCAGGTAGCACTGTCTCACATGTTTAAACATATACATGTTAGAAAGCAGGTTAGGAATCAGCTAAACCTGTTTTTCAGCAAGTTAGAAACCGGGTGAAAGCAAGTCGGAAACAACGAAAAATATGCTATAAGTCGGGCAGAGCCAAAACTGCCCCAGAGGCAATTATGAAGCTGGCTTCTTACTATCCCATCCCTATTTTAAAGCACAACGCAGACTAAAAAGGGCAGGTAAAAAACGGTAGAAAGTTACAAAATTTGCGATAGATGTGGGTAAAAACCAACCAAAAAGGCACCACATCTTACATTTACCCAATGTTCCAATGGTCCAATGTTCCACCACAATTAATTTGAGTACAAATTTAAATTTTAATGCTGCGGCAATAAATTAACTTTTTAATGACCTCCATTTAATGATCTCTTTACAGTACCACCAGTTTTAACGATTTTATATTCTAGACGGTGACCACTTAAATGACGCATGGAGTTTTTTGCATAACGAAACAATAAAGTATGTATAATTTAATGTTTAAATGACTTTAATTAGGATTTAGCATATCTTTAATCGTAATTCATTGAATTGTATTATTTAGGAAAATTTACTGGGAGATGTCTGTTTAGCGCTACGCTACGTTCCCAACAAAAATAAGTTAACAGTTGTAGTTATGGAATGTCGGAACCTTAAAAAAATGGACGTGTTGGGACTTTCTGGTAAGTTTTACAACAACAATGCTTATGCAAATGTACAATATCGTCGTTATTAAGGCAAAGTGAGCCACAGGGCGTATAAAATATATGTGATTGTGACTCTTATTTTAAATTTTGATCATCATCCTTATTAACTACGGAATAAGTCACAGTCACTTGTATTTTATAATGACTGTGGCTCATTTTACTGTAGTGACCACAATACATCAACTAATGCAATAATACTATAGCGATGCATATTTGTTACTTTTTATTAAATTCCCTAAATTGAATGTTGCTGAATTTTATGTTCAAACATATATAGGATTTAAGAAAGATTAACATAAGTTTGGTTTGAGAAGGCAAAAAATTTTTAGCGGAAGCATGTTTCTAAACTAACATTACGTTGTTACTCTGACACAAAGAGTCACAATCAATATAAAATTAACGTGACTCTGACTCATTTAGTTTATATAGGTGTGTGTTAAGATATAAAAAGAGTCACAGTTACAAGTATTTTACGATGCATCTGACTCATTGTATCACAGTAACGACGATTATAAGGAAGGACGAAGTGCTTGATTATTTCTGGGCATATTTTTTAATTGCATTCTTATACCTTCTGTTTGAATAAATTTTCCCGCTCTCTAAATACCTTTGTGTCATTTTTAGCTAGGGTAATGCGTGTAATTTCGGCACTTTTTGGACATTTTTAAAACCGTTTTTTGGCCATAACTTTTTTCAGTTTTGTTTTATCAAAAAGTTTTATAATACTAAGTTTCTTGTGTGTATTTTATTCTTAATACACACAAGAAATAAGAAACCTTGTGTACAAAGTTTCTTGTGTACAAAGTTGTGTATTTTCTTATTCTGAACACACTGATATGCATAACAATCAACATCTATGTAAATTTTGTTTTATAAGGGACGATATCGAAAATGGCCATTTTGGGATATTCGTTTGGTGCATTTAATTTCGGCACTTTTTTCTTCAGGCTATAACCTTCTTGTTTTTAGGTCAATATTAATGTTTAATGGCTTATTTGAAAGTTGACTGCTACATTTACTGCATATTGTTTATTTTAACTCTAATTTGTTTTTATCTGAGTAAAAAAATTGAAAACAAAATTAAAGTGCCGAAATTAAATGCATTTTCGAAAGTGCCGAAATTAAATGCACCTTTTACCCATATTCCTTCAAGAAGTTACTACAGCCAACGAAAAAATTGGTAGATGATGTTATGACTGTCCTTTTTTTTGCCCATTCATCTAGTTTCTAATGAGTTATCAATCGCTTCTCAATTCAAATTTGGGACCAAGTTATGATAAGATATGTAATCAAAACTTGAAAAAGTGCCGAAATTAAATGCATGACCCTATTGCAAAGAAGTTTTAATGTTTATGTTCAGCTTCAGTTTCTTCTTAATTCAGTTTTTTGGCTTATCTTTTCAAATAAAAGGAAACAGTCAATCACACCACCCTCCTACCTGCATAGTTGTTTTACATAGTTACCTTTGACCAGAAAGAAATAGCCCTTTTGCAAGATACACTTGCTGAATTTTTTTTAGATTTGTTTTTATAGCAGTGTCGTGAAGACAGTCAGATATTTTGCGTTCATAATATTTCGTCGGTACTACAGCAGCAGAATGAGCCAGAATTCGCATAAATTATATGCGACTGTGAATTATTTTAATTGTTTAACGCCAACTTTTTAACTACTGAACGAATCACAGTCACGTCTATTTTATAATGACTGTGATTCATTTTGCTGTAGTGACGACAATATTTTACGCATTGTTTTTAGATCCATATGTTAAAATATATTTAATGAACGGAAAGAAGCGACTGGAGAAGAAAAAAACCACAACAAAAATGAAAACGTTAAATCCATATTTTAATGAATCATTTGGTTTTGAAGTTACCCCCGAAAAAATGCAAGTAATGTCATTTTTTTACCTATAGAAAATTACTCTTTTCCAGTTTTTTTATAATAAGGCAACCATTCAAATTTTAAAAAATCAATTTTATTATCGAAATGTCTTACTATGCATGTTTTTTTATTTTTAGTTATTAACTAAGCAATAAATTATAATTTATAAAATTATTATTATAATTTATAAAAATCAGTTGCTAAAACTATGTTCGTAGAATTGTGTAAAACCGTTAAGTTTATTAGATTACTTCATTTCAAAAAGATAACTTTTTTAGTGTCAAGAGGGGCCGCCGCTAACTTTTCTATGGAGAATCACGACGGTTAATTTGATGTACACAAAGGTCTCGAGAAGAATTGGAAATAATTTGTATAAGACCAGAAAAAATGAGGAAGAAACAAAATATCCCCAACCAGCCATCTTTTTAAAAAAAAAAGTTTTATGTTTATGTTATTTTCATGTGTTATGATCGTGTTTTTTCTTTGTTAACCAACGTCATATACAAATTATTTTTTAATCTGCTCGAGACCTTTGTGTACATGGAAATAACTGTCGTGATTCTCCATAAATATAAATATATTTAAAAAAAACATAATTAATCAAATAAACCAGTAGTTTATAAACTATATGTAATACGATAATAGCTATATTTTTATTTTGTAAATGGGAATAAAAGTATTTTTGATTTTGATTTTAATATAATAACAAAATGATAATTTCTGTCATTGTTTATGCATTACGCCGTAGCCAGCGGAAAATTTGACAAAATAAGGTGTCATTTTTTTAACAATTACTTTTTGATTCTTTTGAAAAATCGTATAGATGAAAATTTAAAAAAAAATGTTTTAGCGAGTTCACATTGTTGTAACAGTAATGGATTACGACAGAGTTGGCTCAAATGATGCTATTGGACAAGTTCACATAGGTTCTCGATCTTCAGGTGTAGTGGTTAATTTTCTTTTTATTATATATAAAGAGTGCACGTACAATAAAAATACTAAAAAAAACCCTAAAAACCTAAAACCTACGACCATTTTTTTGTAAACACTTTGTTTGTTGTTATGTAATGAAAGTCAATATTGGTGCAGTTTTTGCACCAATAATGGTAATATTTTAATGGTATCCGATATTGGTGCACCTTAATAATAAAAAAAAGAGTAAGGCCAGATTAATAGTTGGTCTGAACTATGGAAATGACAAAATTATCGCTTTTGATCGCAAAAGTGTTGTCACAAAAAAATTTAGTATTTTAAAAATTTATTTAACTTTACGAAATCTTAATTATTTTTAAAAAGCATTCACCAAGATTTATCTTTTGTCTAACCAACTGAAAATTTGAAAGATAAAAGTCATATGTTTTGGAGAATCCAAAAGTTTGTTTCATAATTTTTCAGAACACGAAGTATAAATAATTATTCAAACCATGTGCAGAAAAAATCAATAATTCTAAAAAAACTTTCAAAGAAATTTCAAATTAAAACTAAGAATAGGGATAAACACATAATTAATATGAACATCATGTACAAAATCAAAAGTTTCTCAGTTTATAATCAAAGTCGCCCAAACCAAAGACCGCTACCAAAAATTTTCCTTTTACTTTTGATTTTGAAGTTTTATTTTTTCACTTTTGATTTTAAACCCTTTTAAGTTCTTTATACAAACGTTACTGAAACTAATATATTGCACTAAAAAAAACTCTTCAATGCAAATGCAAACGAAAAATTAGCAAACGTATCCCGTCATAACTTTGCATAAAAACAAAAAAATAGCATAATTTTGCGATAAAAAGGAGGTTTTAGTAATAAAGTCCAGCTCAGCTTTTTTTTGTCGCAATAGTTTAATTTTTAAGGAACTTTATCCAGCAACTGCCTTGTTTGCTTTTTTTTTAATTTTCTACAATACTACAAATTTAAAAACCAATCCCTATGGTTGAATTATATCTGACTGACGCTGAAAATTAGAATGCACACATGAAGGGACCAATTAAAACTGTGCGGTAATGACGTTTTTTTTAAAAAAACAAATAAGAACGCGGAATTTTTTTTTTAATTCCACCTTTTCACAAAATATACAAAAATTAACCAAGTTTAGCCCTTAAAAAATTTGTATTTAGGTTACAAAATAAGTAATTTGATAAATAATTATTAAAATGCAGTTTTTAATCTTTATTATTAGTCCGCTGTAGTGAAAAATCTTAAACGTTTTTGTTGTTAAATAGTCGACTCAATACTGCAAATATCGTGGTCAGCTGGATTTTATTTGCCTACCAGTAATCAACATCAAATTAGTTTCAGGTTTGCAACTGCGCCAATGGAACGAAATGCTGGCCACACCGCGGAGATCCATCGCTCAGTGGCACACTTTGGGTCCACTGCATGACGACTGAAAAAAAACTGAAATAAAATACATGTAGGGTAACTGACTTAAATTCGGCCGGCCTTAATTTCGGCCACCGATTGTTATTTTTGCTATGCGCATAGTTATGCAATAAACTGCGTACGGCTAGATAGATGACATGACGATTTGTCCAGTCATACGCAGTTCATTCCACAACTTTGCGCGTGGCGAAAATTACAGCCGGTGGCCGAAATTAAGGCTGGCCGAAATTAAGCCAGTTAGCCTACAAGTATTAAAATGTAATTAAACTCAAAGACTCTCAAACTAAGTCGAACACCGCAACCCGAGACTTTCAAGATATAAAATCTGAATTTAAAGCAGATAATCTAACACCTAAACTATCAAAATTATTTGATCTTTATTCGCATGGAGTATTGAAATCATTTGAAATTTCAAATGATTGGTTAACAATACAAGTAATATAATTTGGAAAATATTGGCATTTCCAGCCCCTTTTGATCATTGGTAATTTTTACTTAATTTGGTAATGTTTGAATTTAAAATATACTTGGTTTAGGTTGATCATGAGTTTTACTTTGGTAACTTTTAAACTTAGTGGTTTATTGTTAAATAATTTCGAGAGTGCGTATTGCTAGTACTACTCTACTGTCAAAATAACACAAATAAGCAAGAATTATTTATTTAATCCTAAGATTAGACTCAGACAAGGGTTATTTATTTATGCACGCAAGTTTTATCAACTAGGAGAATAAAGTTTTAATAGGACCATTGATTCTGAGGCTGAATCAACTCATCTCTAAAAAGCATCTCTAAAAAGCATTTTGCTTTTATCCTGGGCTAAGTCAAGAATGGACAAGAGTAAGAGAGTGTCAAACTGTTTGCTAAACAGTTGCTCTATTTATATGTTAACCCGGTAAGGACGGGGTACTTGAATTGGGAAAAACAGTTTTTAGCCGCCTCCTACCTGCCTCCATCGAAAATTTTGCTGCCTCCTACCTGCCTCCACCCTGTCTCCCAGCCCTTTTTTAACCAGCCCAGTTTTAGCTGCCTCCTAACCTGTATATGCTTCAACATAGGAAGCGGGGTCACCTGCCTCCGAGCCAGTTTTACCTGCCTCCACCCTGCCTCCATGCTGCCTCCGAGGCAGTTT
>JASAMX010013632.1:0-11292 GCA_030248175.1 Microlaimidae sp. YZB2_3 | reverse complement strand
AAAAATTTTCTACAATAATTTGTAAGTAATTTCTGATGACAAGTAAGATATTGCAATGCAATGTCATTTGACTGTCAAGATCGGTAAATTTTAGCCGTTGATATGCTGACCTGAAATTAAACTAATATTGGCAAAAATGATAATTAGAACTACTATTAGTAATGTACCACCTACCTAACTCCAAACCACGCTCCGTTCGTAACTTTCTGGAAATATACCTTTTAATGAGCAATCAAGAGCTTTTTTTACCTTAAAATACATTCAATTTACTGTAACTGTACGAACAGTTATTGCGCCACGACGCTAATAGAAAATAGAGAAGTAAGAGAAAATATATAAATAAATCCCCTATAATAACTTGAATCTATATCGCTGATAAAGTGACGTCAAATTCTTGTGATTTGAGTGGTTACTTCATGAGTTAATGGGACCCTTTTTTAATTCAACGAACAAATAGAGCATCCAGGTTGGGTTTGCCTTTAATTTTGTAACACGCAATATATTAATAAACATGTTTAAAAACTTTGTATCACTTAATTCATTTTGTATAATAAATTTATAAAATATCCGCCTCTCTACGGATTACTCAGGGTGGTTACACCTGCGACTGCGAAGCGTTATTTATTAGATTAAGTTAAAATGTAGCAACATTATTACCGTTCATGGGCAAGTTGGTCGAAAGTGGTGGGGGGGGGAGGTTAAATAGGTACCGTTTTTCGATTTTGAAGGAAAATAAGGTTAAACGCTAATTTTAGGTTATTGCTTAAAAGACTCACTTTGATCTCAAAACTTAAGTTTGGAGGCAGTCGAAAGTCATTTTAAAGACAAAATGTTTCTTCATTTTTCTAGAATTCGCAACCAAACAAGTAAAACTATAAACAATTAGCCATGTATACTTTATGTTGGTTTATAATTAATTCTGAAGTAGCAACCACTAAATAATGAAATAACCAAACTGTATAATCATAGCCTATACTAGCCTATCGTTTGGCCACGTACCTTATATTACAAGGCCCTGACTGCATTTCCCTGCGGATTTTTAAAAGGTGAAAACAAAAACAATTCAACGTTTGTTTTAGTACGAATAGTCAGCTCATTAATATTACACAAATACATAAATTGCACATAATAAGTTTTTGCTCAAAATAAAAGCTTTGATACTTCTGCTTTACTATTTACGTTATATGCTGCTACTAATTGTAATTGTAGGATTTTTAATTATATAAAAACGATTATTATTTTAATAGCATTTTCAACTTTTTATAAATAAAATCCAACAATTCACATCGTATAGTAAACCTTTAAAATATAATCTTCCATGATTTATGCACCCAGTGAGTAGTAATTGAAAAATTGTAGATGATTCAAAACAATAATAAAAAAAATTATCAGACTAAAATAAACAATTTGTCAGACTACAATAAAGTTAAATAAACAAAATATTTTGTGACTAAGAATTTATTTTTACACAATACAATTATATTTATTTCTGATAATTCGTGAAAGGGAAGAAATATTAATGTTTTAAAGTGTTTTATATTTTATTATTTGTTGAATTTTATATTTTTGTACTAAGTATAAAAGCCACAAATATTGCGGTCAAATAGAGTTAGGTCAAATCAAACCTAGCTGACCTCAATGATTTGCAGTATATTAATATTGAATTAAATTTTTAACAATAAAACAATTTAAAATTTTTAGCAAAAACGGTTTAATATGAAAGATTAAATATCTATTATAACAATTTGTTAATCAAATTACTCATTTGGAATAAAAATGCAATTTTTTAAATTCTCAGGTTGACTAATTTATTATATTTTGTAAAAAAACAGAAATTATAAAAATCTGCGTTCCTATTCGTTTTTTTTAACGCTATAGCCGTACAATTTTAATTGGTCCGCTCATGTCCATATACAAACTTACGAGGTCAGCCAGATATATAATTCCATTATAATTCCGTGACTAAAACAAACCACCTGTTAAAATAGATTCTTATAATTTAGTTTTTATTTTTACTATGCGTGAAATAATTCTAAATAACAAATTAACGTATTTCGAGTTTTGATTTATTATTTAACGCGATTTTGTCTAAATGGTAACACTAAAATAGTAATATAGCAGTAATAACACAGTTCAGTTGTGTAGACATCACAGAGAAAAATATAAAATAACTAATAAAAATACAATCTTAGTATTTGCAGAAAGAAAAAAAGATTAATCGCAAGCATCGGTGACTAGCCAGCTATTCACGAATAAAGAAGCAAACAAAAGCCCAAATTTATCATTACCAATAATAAAACTTACATTTTACAAAATTCAAGTCCGTAGCTTTAATTTCTGCTTATTTCATTTCATCTTAAAACTGAGCCAAACATTATACCACAGTGATTATTCTGTCTAGATCAAAATAAATGCTTTTATAGCTATTTCCATTTCATTTTATTTCCAATTTACACCAACCAGTACAGTAGTTCTGTTTAAACTAAAAAAATCTTAAAAAGAAATCCTTAATGTTAGTCAGTCCAGCACGGCTGTAAAGTTGTCCATCCATATCACAGCACGTGCTCTCGTTGTTGGTCCGCACCGTTTTGGTGGCGAGTGGATTTGTATATGACGATCGGGGTGACGGCCGCCTCATTCTGCCCCGCCCCCATTTTGTCGCCGCTATTGTCCGCAGAATTCTCTTGATCTTGTGTGATATGCACAGAGCGATCGTTGAGCGGGAAATCTTGGGCGTGGCGGGAGTGGGAGGATTTGGATAGTTTGACACTCCCGTCGGTGGCGGAAGCGCTTCTGCTTCGAGTCTGAGGAGAATCCGCGCTTCGCCTCCGCTGCTCTCCGTGTGCCTTCTGCTGATGAGCAAAACTGATAAAGACCTAAATACACAAAAAATTCTGTAAACGTTTAGAATATCTTTCCAAACACACTGTTTTTTAAAAACAGAAAAAAATTACACAAATTGAACCTGAATAACTTATACCATGTAATTAGATTTGGATAATTTTTAATTGTTTTTTTTTTTTTTTTTTTTTTTTTTTTTTTTTTTTTTTTTTTTTTTTTTTTTTTTTTTTTTTATTTTTTTTAGGTCTGCTTTTTGGCTTTTTTTTTTTTTGTGTTTTTTCTGCTTTTTTGGAATTTGCTGGGTAGAGGGGTGCTGTCTGTTGTTTTGCGTGCAATTTGATATTTCTGTTCCTTATCGTGGGTTTCTTTTTTTTGTGGGGTTGGGCTGCTTATTTGGCCTCCTGGCTCTTTGCTTCGCCTTTTGGGTTTTGGATTTCTTGGTTTGTTCTTTCGCTCTTCTTTTTTTCGTTTTCGCTTTTTTTTGCGCTTTTTTTGTCCTTCCTTTTTTTTGTTTTTTTTGTTCTTTTTTTTTTTTGGGTCTAGCTGTCCGAGCTTCTTTTTCGTGTTGTCTTTTCGCCGGCGGTCTTTTCGCTTTTTCGGTGGCGTTCGGTCTTGCGCGTCGTTGCGCGGCTCTGTTTTGGTTCCTGTCCTTTGGCTTGGTTTGGTTTTGCTTCGTTCTTTGTGGTCCCTTCGGTCCTCCTTTTTGATTTGATGTGACCTTTTGCCCTTTTCCTTCCGTCTTTTGTGCTAGTTCTTTTGTGTTAGCCTTTTTCCCCAATTGTTGGCCGAATAGGCGTGGCGTGTGTCTCGGCGGGGGGGGGGGGGCGCGGGGGGGGGGGTTTTTTTTAATAAAATTATTTTGTTTTTGCAAAAAATATTTAATCAGGAGTAATTTAAAGCCCAACAGCATTAAGTATTGTTTGTCTTCTGGGCAAACGTGTTTGTAAAGATTAAAAAATATTGGTGGAACTTTAGGAAACACACAAACAGATCTATAGTTTTTGACAATAACATATAAGTCTTTAAATTGAATCTCATTACGTAAACCAAAATTTATTCATTAACTTTGTAATGGATTATGAACAAAATGTTCTTTTTGTGCATTTTTGCTTTAGTTTTAAATTTTATCTAGTTAGAACTGTAGAATACTGTATAGGTACAGTTAAAAGATAAGTTTTTTACTTATAATTTAAAAAATAAACTTTTGTATATAACTTTCTTAATAATTAACTTATTACAACACAGGGACGTAACCAGGGGGGGGGGCAGCCGCAACCCAGTCTTCAAATGATCGGAAGGGGGCAAAATAAGGATAGTGGTTGGGCTGTAACCCCCCCCCCAAAAAAAAAAAATTGTCGCCAGATAGTAAAATTTGGAGTTTTTAGAGGCTAAAAATTCGAAATTTTTTTTCGCCTCGCTAATTGCTCGGCGCCAAAGTCTAAAATAGTTTTGCTACCACAATTGACACCCAAAAAGCAAAAAAATTTCCGCTGCCTAATTTTATTCAAAAAAGTGCAATAATTCTAATAAACAATAAGTAATACACATCAAGCAAAACAAACAATCATATTTAGTTGATTTGTATATACCTTTCCCCTTCCTAAAATTTCCAGCCGCCTATAACAATGGATTGGTATTTTTTCATATAGGTACTCTAAAAAACATGGAGATGCTGCTCATCTGCTTTGGTTTACAGTGTGGGTGTAGCCAGGGGGTCTGAAAGGCCTCTAAATCCCTTTTTTTGTAAAATCGAGGCTAAGCCAATGTCTGCTAATGTAATTTTTATTTAAGAAAACATGTTTTTACTGCTAAAAACAGTAGATAATAATACGTTATTAGGCTAAAAAAGTGTATTATACAGTTTTATTTACGTTTATCCCTGCTTTTTTACCTTTTCAAAAATTAGGGGGACTCGGCCCTCTCCCTCCCAAAAAAAATTTCCAAAATTTTTTTGCACTGAAATCTGTCCCTGTCAAAATGTAACCCTGGGTACGTCTTAGTTACAACAGTCATATTTATGAAAGCTAAATTACATTGACATGGCTCTTATTAGTTAAATCATTATTCCATTTGTTTTTCTCCAATGTACTTTTTTTAGTTAAAATTTGTCAAAAAACACCGTACAATGAACTAACCTGATCCAAGGTGGTTTGAGATAAAGTGTAGTCCTCCAGTTTTAACCGCTCTTTGGCCTCTTGGATTACTCTGAATATTCTGGCCAAGTTGATCCCCTTGGCGGGCAGGACATACTGCAGAGATCCACTGTAGTGTTCCTTGAGTGTGGCTCCGGGAAATTCAGCCTCCACAAAGTCCTTCACTAGTGCCGCACTCGCAGAATCCTCACTGGACAGCTTCAGGGCCAGTGTATATCCTTCACCGAATCTTAATTACACTTTTATATTTATTATGCCGTCACTTTCCATTGGCATGTAATGTCATGGTATATTTTCATTTAATTTAAAACTATTATGTTACTTTTAATTATTCTTTTGAAAGATAGCACAAAATAATTTTACACGCCAACTTTTAATTCCATTCCAGACAACTAAGTTATTTTTTTCTGTTGTTTTCTTTATAAAAATTATTTTCCTTGATTTTTACCTTTCCGGCCCACAAAAAATTTTCGAAAATTAACAATTAACATTACTAACGTGCAAAGTACACAAGAAGTACCTTGGAATAAGCCCCTGACCATTTCTTGAGAATGGAAATTTAGAAGACTTATGTTGTCAGATAACGCTTTTTTTGGGATAGGCGTCAAAATTACTTATTTCAAAAAACAAAAAAAAAACACATAATTTTATAACAATCGTTTTTTACAAAATTTAAATTCCACATCCACATTTTTACTTCTAATGACATGAAATAATAAAGAAAAGAAAAAATGATCTTACTTGCTCTTCAAGTGTTGAATGCTTCCTAGGCATTTGAGCTTCCCATTAACCATTATTCCAATTCTGTTACACAAGGCTTCGCATTCTTCCATGCTAAAATTAACAAAACTATTGATTAGTGGATCATTATATATCAATAACGGAGGTTAGAATATGTGCGGGACATATATGGGAGCATAGCTCAGACTCTTGGCTATTTTTTGAAAAGGTTAGAAAAATTTTTTTTCGATGAAGTCTTCGCTACAGTTGATGCGATGAAAAAACACCTGGTCCCAAAAAAAAACAAAACTTTTTTATTAGTAAGAGATAAGAAACGCCGCTTGGTATGCTGTTAAAACATACTTTTCTGAGTTTTTTTCGAAAGTTCGAGCGAAATCGGCTCGCTCAAACTTTTTTTATAATGCGTTGAATGCGCGCGGTTTTCGCGAAGTTATGCTACGCTAATACACTGTCCGAATTATTTATTTTGTTTTGCTTCCTGCTCAAAGTGTGTACGATATTGATCATAAATTTATATATTAAATGTCCACTAATTTTTATTCCTTACTTTTGAACTAAAATTTTTTTGAGGGGGTTGACCTCCCGGGGGCCAAACACTAATGTCAAAAATTTTTTTTCAAATTTTTTTTTAAAACCATCAAAAATGTAAAATTTATCACATATGACGATTTTTGATATATCGTTTGAGTAAAAAAACCTAATATTTAAGCTTACAATAAGCTGTTAAAAATGAAGAATTTAAAATTTGAAAGCATTCCAAGCCCTATGCTGGCAGCAGCAAACCTTTAAATTAAAAAATTTTCCAGAAAAAAAATTTCAAAATTAAAATCCTACCACAAAATTGCCAAATATCTCAGCTAAAAAATGCTCTTTTTTTAGGTGTTTTCTTACTTGCAAACATGTTTCCCCGTTTGTCAACACAAAAACAAATTTCTAATAACTATGTCTCTCAAATTTTGCCAATATCCCAATTTAATTTTTTAAAGTAATGCCATTTTTCGTGTAAAAACGTTTAAATCCGCGATCTGGACTGAATTGCGTCATTTTCATTGCGGAAGAGCCAATAAAAATTATCAATTATGATGTAATAACAAAAATTTGCATGACGTAAGGAAGTAGTTTAGAATTTTAACGAAAATTTATGCTGCGTTTTCATGGGGTTATTTGGACCATTTTCTAATATTTTAAATCAAAATAAATTTAAAAAAATTAAAATTAATCTTTTAAAGTTTATTATTCTTGTAAAACTTTTTAATTTAAAGGTTTGCTGCTGCCAGCATACGGGCTTGGTATCCTTCCAAATTTCAAATTTGTCATTTTTGACAGCTTATTGTAAGCTTAATATCAGGTTTTTTTACACAAACGATATATCAATATTCGTCATATGTGAGAAATTTTATATTTTTGATGGTTTTAAAAAATTTTTGAAAAATTTTTCGGCATTCGTGTTTGGCCCCGCTAGCCCTCAACTTTTTTTGCCTTTTTGTTTAGCCCCTCAACTTTTGCCAATATCCCAATGTTATTTTTTGAAGTAATGCTATTTTTCGTGTAAAAACATATGAATTCGCGATTTAGTCTGAATTACGTCATTTTAATTGCAGAAAAGCCAATAAATTAATTATGACGTAATAACAAAAATTTACATGACGTAAGGAAGTATTTTGGAATTTTAACGAAAATTTATGTTGCGTTTTCATGGGGTTATTTGGACCATTTTCTAATATGTTAAATCAAAATAAATTTAAAAAAATTAAAACTAATCTTTTAAAGTTTATTATTCTTGTAAAATTTTTTAATTGAAAGATTTGCTGCTGCCAGCATACGGGCTTTGAGTCCTTCCAAATTTTAAATTCGTCATTTTTGACAGCTTATTGTAAACTTAATATTTGGTTTTTTTACACAAACGATATATCAAAATTCCTCATTATGTGATAAATTTTACATTTTTTATGGTTTAGAAAAAAAAGTTCGAAAAAAATTTTCGGCATTCGTGTTTGGCCCCCCCCCCTAGTCCCCGGAAGGTCAACCCCCCAAAAAAAATTTTAGGTCAAAAGTAAGGAATAAAAATTGGGGGACATTTCATATATAACAATATGATCAATATCGTACACACTTTGAGCAGGAAGCAAAAAAAATAATTCGGACAGTGTATTAGCGTGACAAAAATTCGCGAAATCGCGCGCATTCAACGCATTATAAAAAAAATTTCGCTCAAACTTTCAGAAAAAAATTTAGAAAAGTATTGTTTTAACAGCATACCAAGCGTCGTTTCTTATCTCGTACTAATAAAAAAGTTTTGTTTTTTTGGTACCAGGTTTTTTTCACCGCATCGGCTTGAGTGATGACTTCATCGAAAAACATTTTTTCCTAACTTTTTCAAAAGATAGCCAAAAGTCTGAGCTATGCTCCCATATGTGTCCCGCACATATTCGAACGTCTGTTATGGATATATAACATTTCAAATTTCGAGTTTTGTCGCCAGTCCGCATCATTTTTGTATAGACTCTCCCCCCCCCCGCTTTCTGTTCCCCCCCCCCCCGTCCCCCCCCCCCCCCCGCGGCCGTTTCTTCCCCCTTGGTTTTTCTTTCCGTCGGTTTGGCCGTCCTTCCTTCCTTCTCTCTTCTTTTCTTTTTCCCCTTTTCCCTTTCCCCTTTTTTTTTTCTTTTTTCCCCCCCCCCCCCCCCCCCCCCCCCCCCCCCCCCCCCCCCCCCCCCCCTGCCCCCCCCGCCCCCGCCCCCCTTTGACCCCCCCCCCTTCCCCCCCGGGGGGGGCGCTCTGCTCTAATAGTTTGTGTGGATTTTTACTTTAAACAACTGTGTTTAATTTTTTATTTATTGTAGCTAAAAGAAAAACCATTGATTTAAATATTTATTTTGCAATAATTGATTTAAGTGATTACAAAGCAAAAAAACTAAAGAGAATAAACAAAAAAAAACCTGTGGGAAGTAAGAACAACTGAACGGTCCTCTTTAACCACATCGATAATACGATTCCACAGGAATCTCCTCGCTTTCGCATCCATCCCTGTCGTTGGCTCGTCCTTAAATTTTATTAATTTGATTAAAATGTTATTTAAAAACCCAGACATTCAAAAATGATTTAGCAGTTTATAAATTAGAAGCAGCTTTTGATTTTTTTTTCGTTCCATTTTAAATTGAAAATTAAAAATTAATGAATATTATAATATCTATTATAAATATTATTATTTAAACTATACTAATTAATTAAGGTTATTATTACCAATAAAACAATGGGTGGGTTTCCCAGAAGTGCGATTGCCGTTGAGAGTTTTCGTTTATTTCCACCTGAATATTTCTTAGTAGTAATGTCAGCATATGGTATTAAATTCATGTGACGAATAGCCCATTTCACGATCTAAACTTTAATATTAACTTTAAAACTTGGCTTAAATATGGTTACAAAAAACGAGTGTTATAAACAATAAAAAAGCAATTAATTTATAGAAAATAATTGTGAAAGCAAAATGATTTATCAAAGACGCCATACAATAAAAATTTTTTGAAATGGGATGCTATATCTTAATTTTTATAACTGGATTCTCGTGTTTTTTTTAATTAACGCTTACGAAAAAAGAAATTAAGTTTTTACTTTCTTTGTATCCGCTTCCTTAATCCCTCTCAGTCTGCAGTAGAAAGTGAGAGTTTCAGCCCCCGTCAAATTGTGATGAAGGGCGTCGAATTGAGGACAATATCCTATCATTTGATTTACTGCCCGGGGCTCGTTTTTCACACTAAAATATACAACTAAACTATACAATTAATAAACAAAATGCAAATTGTCAGACTATACCTGTTCAAGCTGCTATATAAACTTGCAACCCAAAATATTAAAAATATTTCTTTAAGCACCTTGCACTGAAATTTAAAAACCTAAAACGCAGTTTATACATGAAGTATGCAATATACATAAGTGTCACTATAATAGATAATTACCGTACTCCTACTTATCTTTTGTAGTATGCAGATCAACCGATAGAAAGCGCGCGAAATTTCGATCGGTTGATCTGCATACTACAAAAGATAAGTAGGAGTACAGTAATTATCCATTATGGTGACGCTTATGTATATTGCATACTTCATGTATAAACTGCGTTTCAGTGCAAGGTGCCTTTACAAAAGCAGGGCCGTAGCCAGGGGGGGATTAGGGGGATTAATCCCCTCTCAAATTCTGGGAAGGCAAAAAATTTTGTAAGGGTCCCCCCTTTGGTTTTTTTAAAAAATTAGAAAACAAAAATTTTTTTCCAAATCGCTCTGTAATGTATTAAAGCTATCTAAAATGCATTTTTTAAAATGATTTAGGTTCACGAAAACTCTTATTTATAAAAAAGGATTTATTTATAATTCAAAAAATATAAAGAGCAGGAAGTAGAAACACAGGAAAAAAAGTGAGCCTAGGTTTTAGTATAATAACTGAAGCATTATATAATTAATGCTTCATTATTGTCTCTTATTAATGCTTCTTATTTATTTATAGTATTATAACTTTGTTTTGTGTGAACAAAATATTTGACATAAAAGTCGGCAGTATCAGTAAATATTTGACCAAAATATTGGAAAAAGTAGCACTTTTGAATTCGTGTGCGACCACACGCCACTGTTAGTTTTTCCGCGCTATTTTTTTTTTAACACATGTTAGTTGTCTCGCAGTGGGGACTGCGACTCTTTTCGCACTCTATGCTGTTTTATTAGTAATTTGGGTCTGGCCGCGCAACAAAAAATAGAGACCTGAAGCATTTAATATTTGACTTGTTTTATTTAATTTTAAACGTTGAACTTTATTTTATTTAACTGTTTTAATATCTAAGGAAAAAAAAAAGACTTTTACTCATTTAAACACAAAATTTTTGCAGTTATTAATGTTTCAGTTATTTATTTATAGTTGGGTGTTGATGTTTTTGGGGGGGGGTTTGGATCCCATTAATAACTGTATTTTCTCGCAATATTTTGTCAAAATTTATTAATCTCTTTTTATATATTTTTTAATAACTGAAGCATTTACTATAAAAACTTAACTAAAATTAAATAAAGATTTTTTATTTTTAGAAAACGTTTATTTGTTTATTGAAGTGCTAATAAAAAAATACCCAAAACTATTTTATTTTGTTGTATTTATTTTTAAAAAAAACAACAGAAAATAAATAAAGATTCAGCACTTAAATTTAGGTGTCCTGGTGCCTTTTAAAAGCTTAAAATTAAAAAATTTTCCACCCCCGGGGGCATCTGCCCGGACCCCTGAAAAGGAGCTCTGCCCCTTGACCCCGCTGGGGGGCTCCCAGCCCCCCAACCCCCCATTTCTGGAAGGCTCCCGCCCCCGGACCCCCCTTGTGGGCCCTATAAAGCACCTTCAAAAAAATTCCTCCCTCAATTGAACTCCTGGCTAAGGCCCTTAAAATTTAACAATATTCAAAGTTTTTATCTCTCAAAAATGGGTTATAGGCCTAACTACATTTTCTTCATTATATCAACGAAAAATTTTCAACTCAATACCGTAAATTAAACCGAACACGAGAATCTAAAAAAAAAACAGGAACCTAACA
>JASAMX010013631.1:0-11200 GCA_030248175.1 Microlaimidae sp. YZB2_3 | reverse complement strand
TTTGTCTATTTTTCAATTTTTTATTTTGATCAATAAATCGATAACAAGGACCTAAATGAAAAAAGTGCTTCCTAAGAAAGTTGCGTAATTCCTTCTTTTTTCTAATGAGCCCATGTTTATTTTTGATCAATCAGTAACGAATGAGGAATATCGTTTTTAAGAATGGAGCGTTGGAATAATAATAAGAAGAAGAAGAAGAAGAAGAAGAAGAAGAAGAAGAAGAAGAAGAAGGTTCTGAATTTCAAAATTTACCCACGTTCTCTAATTATGGTTGGCGCGGCGCCACGGGGCTAAATCGCCCCGTGGCGCTCCCGCGCCACCCATGATTTAAATCCCAGTTTTGAGAAGCTAAAAATAAAGCTATGCTGCTGTAATCAGCATTTTTAAAGTCAGGTACCAAGTGATCAGTTTTATGACTGTTGTTAAAAAGATTACAATTTATTTCACTACAAATTACAGCATGATCAGAATTTCCAAAATTTGCAGCTTCAAGTGTACTATATTAAAAATTTCAGGGTCATTTGTAAATAGTATATCTAAGAAATTTCTGTCTTCAGTTGGCTCCCAAAAAAAAAAAAAAAAAAAAAAAAAAAAAAAAAAAAAAAAAAAAAAAAAAAAAAAAAAAAAAAAAAAAAAAAAAAAAAAAAAAAAAAAAAAACAAACAAAAAAAAAAAAAAAAAAAAAAAAAAAAAAAACACAAAAAAAAAAAAAAAAAAAAAGGTCTGTATATATTAATTAAACGGATTTTGTTACTTGTAATAATATTAAACATTGTATTGCAAACAATTTGTCCAATCGGGTGCATTGGTTTGTAATTACCTATTGATATGCTCCGGAGCTTAAAGCTCTGGAGATCCGAAGTAGAGGGTCGCTTTTAGGAGCTCTGGAGCAACCCCGAGCTCTGGAGCTTGGCCTTATTTTTTTGCCATAATATTGCTTAATGAATGTAATATTTTTTTAGTTTATTTAGTAGTCACAAATTAGCTAATTATTATTCTTCTAGCTCTATTATAAAAATATTTATTGGAACAAAAGATATAAGGGATGTTCCATTTTTAATGACTATAGTATAATTTTTCGTTAATTATTGTCTATAGTAAACATAATACTACCACCAATTTACATTTTTTTGCTTAATAATTTAGCGCTATATGTGGAAATTAAGTGATAAAAATCTTTCTTTACTTGTTTCCATATTTTGTGAAAAAAAGCAAAAAATGTGAAATTTTAGTACTAAATGGAATTTTATAATGCTATAAATTTTTCAAAAAAAAAACAATTTTTAATTTTTAAAAAAACATTTATACATTCAAAATCACCTAATTGTATGAAAAAAATTATATACAAAAAGTTTTAAGCCCGCAAATTGAAATTTTGAGCACATGTAGAATCTGTCATTGATGTATCTGTTGCACACCCTGAGATCCATTCCAAGGAAACGCCGACTGTCCAGGAGTATAGGGGTCCATGGGTGTATACAACGTGTAAACTACGGTATTTTTGGGTGCTAGCACGGTGTTAATTAATCCGGACAAATTACAGTAGGTTTCCCTTAAATTTTTTTTTTGTTTGAAAAATTTCTTGTTTAACATAGGGTAGTGCATTTAATTTCGGCACTTTTCCCAATTGGGCATTTTTGATTTTGGACTATATTTTTGGTAATCCTGGACGGAATACGACGTTTGATAGCTCAAATTAGAGCTAACTATATGTAGATGACTGTCGTGAGTTTTTTATTTGTTATGATATGATATTTTCATGTCAAATTATGTGATTTATAAAAAATAAATTTGTTACTCGTTTTTAGAACATGGGCATTTCACGATTACGCAATAAATTGGTTTAAAAATTAAACTGTCCTGGTAAAATTTAGTATATTTTCCGAATTTTCAGTCCCCGTGGTTCTACGTTGCGTCTGTGGTGAGCAATCCTTATAAAATAAAATAGTGTAATTTCGGCACTCATATGCTGTAGGTAAAAACGGATTGAATTAAGTGGTTGGATGTTAAATTGTAGTTGTAAATAGTTAAAAGACAACGTTGAAAGGTGTAGTAGTCATAGCACTGCACTTAAGCTCGATTAAGAGGGTTCTTTTAAAAAGTGCCGAAATTAAATGCACTTTTTTCCAAAATTTTGCTCATTTTGATACCATTTGGCATTTTAGCTGTAACTTTTTGCCAGTTACACGTTGAACAACAAGTAAATACTTAAATTAAAGAAAACTGTCTGGAGGTAATGATAGGCTTTTAAATTTTTGAAAATGATGATTTTTTGAATGAGAAACAATCGATTGTTTGTAAAGTGCCGAAATTAAATGCACATATTTAATTTCGGCAATTTTCCATTTTTTTAAAAACTGATTTAATTAGGTAAAAAAACTACTTTCGTACAGTGAAACTTTTGTGACACAACGCAGTATCGTGAAAGCTTCAAAATGAGCTATCAAACATGAAAATCACGCCATACAGTAAAAAGTTACATTGAAAAAACAAAAAAGTGCCGAAATTAAATGCACTACCCTATATTTACAATATTTTGTTCTGCGACTTTTTACACAAATTTGCAATTATTTAATAGAGATTTAAAAGTTTATCGTTTTTTTATATATCTTTTATATATATATTTTTTATATATTCTATCAAATTTTGCTTTTTATATCTTTTTTTATCGTTTAATGAAATTTTAACACACTTAGCCCCAGGTATACGGAATCTACTGTAATTTGTCCGGATTAACTAACACCGAGCTAGCCCGAGGATAATCCCTCTTTGTGAATTCCGGCCCTAGCTAACTGCGCAGTTAAAATATTTTTTATAACAAACATTTATTGTTTTTAATTTTTAAAATACTTATGATATTCTTAATATAATTCAATATAATTAACGTTAAATACAACATATAGCATATCTTAAGATTTATCAAAAAAACTATTTTATTTTAATTAATTGTACTTCAAAAATAAGGGATTTAAACTGTTAGTTCGTCTATACCTAAAATAGTCCATGTAATTAAATGGGTTATACTTGAAGAATGCCTTGCCTTTTTGTGACGCGTACAAAAATCGGTTTAAAAACTCACTTGATAAAAAGTGATAAAAAACATGTTTCTCTAGGTCAACTTTAAATATGTGTTTTCATTTTTGGGCATTAAAAACAGATTAAACTACTAATAAAGGAAATAAATGGCCTAAAACAAAAAGGTAAATGTTTTGTGGCCTAAAACCACCTTTTTCTGAAGGTACATATTATGCTGTTTGTTAAAAAAAATTAATCCAAAAAATTTTATTAACAAAAATTAATATTTTTTGCCTTTCAAAAAGTCTGACGGATCTAAATATACTTTTACTATTATTCCGGTCCTTACCGATTTTGCATGGTGTAAGGCAACCATTTAAAAACATAGATGAGAACGGTCTGGGAAGCTAGGGGGGTGGTTACCTGAGGTAAATCTAATTTTGAATTCTAGGAGGGTGTCCCCCCTAGCTTTATAGGGAGGGTTGACCCGGGGGTGCAAAATTTTGAGTTTAAAGTTGTTCTTTTTACCCAATGTATTTGAGGTTTTTACCCATTTACGTTAAAAAAAGAAAAACGCTCAGAACAGTGTTGCAGCGACACAAAAAGCAGAAAGTCAAGTTTATCATTCAAACTGAAAATATAACTTTGGCTGGAGAGGCCAAAAACTCTTATAATCTAAAATGGCTCATCATACCCAGAAATACTCTGCCAACAACGAGAACGAACAACTGCGCAACAGAGTGGCAGAACTGGAAGCTGAACGTGACCAGCTGTTGATTCGCGTGGAAAAGCTGGAGAACACCATGGGAAAGCCCAGCAGTATTGATGAAGAGGCCAAAGCCAGCATTTGTGCCCGGGTCATCCAGGAACTTTTACCATGGATGGAGGACAGACTAAAAAGGGCGGAAGTCCAAAGAGAGCATTCCACCATGGCTGTCATTGCAGGACTACAGGAGTTGGAATTGCCACAGGAAGAATATGAAAAGGCTAAGAGCTTTGTAAAGGAAACACATGACAACACGGGAGGGAACAATATTGTTGTTGATTGTTTCTGTATTGGTAAGAAATTTGATCAAAAGCCACGCCTTTTAAAAATTCTTTTTCAAACCAATGCTGCCAGGAACCAGTTTGTGCAAAGTAATGGAAAGCTGCGTAAGACTGAGGTTTTTAAAAACATTTATGTAAGACCGTCTCTTACTAGTGAGCAGCGTAAAGAACAAATACCATTACTGGCAAAGGCAAAGCAACTGAGAAATAAACAAGAATGAAAAATATTTGTTTGATATGGTGATCACGGTGATCCCTATTTGTATGACTCAGATAAAAACTGCATTCTGCAGATTAAGGGTTTAGACAAAAGGTCAGAATAGGATAAAGTGCAACCCAGTTGCAGTAAAACTTATAGTAAAATTAAAAGTTTTAAAAATCGACAAAATGTAGAAACTCTTCAAATAATATCTCTTAACAGTAGATCACTTTTAAACTATCTGAATGAGTTTGAGCTCTTAATATCTGGAGCAGATGTTAACTACCAGATGTGATATGTGTTCAGGAGTCCTGGCTAAGTGAGCATATACCCAATCAATTAATAATAAAAAATTCTGATTACAACCTTCTTCGTAAGGATAGAACTCTAAAAAAGGGGGGTTGGGTATTAACACTAATAAATAAAAACATAAAATATAGCAAAATTGTAACTCAGAAGAAGTATCACAATCTGGAGGTAATAGTGACTGATCTTATTATTACAAGTAACAAAATCCGTTTAATTAATATATACAGACCTCCCAACATTAAAACTGAAGATGATTTATTATTATTAGACTTTATTAAATTCTATACAAATAATCATTCACATACAACTATATTAATAGGTGACATGAATTTACCTGGAATAAGATGGGATTCTGATAAAATTCTTAGCAGTTCTCAAAATGAAATTAAATATTACAAAACATTTTTAGAATTAGGACTATCTCAACTAGTTCTTGAGCCAACTAGAGACAGAAATTTCTTAGATATACTATTTACAAATGACCCTGAAATTTTTAATAGAGTACACTTGGCTGCAAATTTTGGAAATTCTGATCATGCTGTAATTTGTAGTGAAATAAATTGTAATCTTTTTAACAATAGTCATAAAACTGATCACTTGGTACCTGACTTTAAAAATGCTGATTACAGCAGTATAGCTTTATTTTTAGCTTCTCAAAACTGGGATTTAAATTTTAATAATAATAATAATGATAATAATGATAATAATAATTTTCCATATTTTGAACCAAAAAACAATCAAATACTTAAAAACATAAAATTTACTGTAAGAGATGTTTTAAAATTTATTAAAAAACTGCCTAATAAATTGTCTCGTTCCCCTGATGGCATTCCTGCTCTTTTTCTAAAGCGATTAGCAAAAGTTATTGCAAAACCCCTTTCTAAAATATTCCAAAAATCTTTTGATTCAAGTGAACTTCCAAGTGATTGGAAAATTGCATTTACTACACCAGTGTACAAAAAATGTTCAAAATGTCAAAAAGAAAACTATCGTCCAATCTCTCTTACATGTTTTTCTTGTAAAATAATGGAACAGATTGTAAAAACTGAGCTTTCTATCTGCTTTGTAAATATATTATCTCACCTTCAGCATGGTTTTAAAGATAAAAGCTCAACAGTTACACAGCTTCTTGATGTTTACAATGATTGGACTTTAGCTTTTCAAGGTAAAAAATCAGTTGATGTAGTTTACTTGGATTTTGCTAAAGCTTTTGATACTGTATCGCATCAAAAGCTTTTGTTTAAATTGAATAAATATGGAATTTCTGGTAAACTTCTAAAATGGATAGAAGTTTTTTTAACTAATAGAGAAATGAAAATAGTAATAAACAATGCTTTTTTGCCTTCATACCCAGTTACAAGTTCAGTACCACAGGGTTCAGTTTTGGGACCGTTTCTCTTTCTTGTTTATGTAAATGATATAGTCAATTGTGTCCAAAATTCAGAAATTAGACTTTTTGCAGATAATGCAAAGCTTTATACTAGTTTTTCAGACTCAAATGATAATCAAATTAAATTACAAGATGATCTAAATAGAATTGCCCAATGGGCCCAAGATTGGCAGCTCAATTTATCTGAAAATAAATGTGTAGTACTACATTTAAATATTTGTAAAAATGTACACAAAATGGATTATTACTTAAATAATAAGAAGCTACCTAAAACTAATATGGTAAAAGACTTAGGTGTGTTCATCACTAGTGATTTGAAGTTTTCAACACATTGTAAAAAAATAGCAAGTAAAGCTTTAAAAACAGTTAACTTAATTTTTAGATGTTTCAAATCACAATCCATTAAAAACTATCTAATTGCTTATAAAAGTTTTTTGCGTCCTACTGTTGAGTACGCAAGTGTTGTTTGGAATCCATATATGGCCAAGGATAAATACATTTTAGAAAAAGTCCAACGTTATTTTACTAAACGAGTTTTTAAGGTTTGCAAATTAAAAGATACTGGATATATAAACAGACTAAATTCACTTAATCTAGAAACTTAGAGAAAAGAAGAGAAAAGATGGATATGTTTGAAACATTTAAAATCCTAAATCAACTTGTAAATTTAAACCCTGAGAAATATTTTGTTCCTAACCCTAATACAACCAGAGGACATTCAAAAAAACTCAAAAAAGAACACTCAAGAGTCAATTGCCAAAAATACAGTTTTTTTAGTAGAGTTATAAGTAAATGGAATTATTTAAATGAAAATCAAGTCAGTTCTAAAACATTGTACCAATTTAAAAAATCTTTGAAGAATTAATCCATGGTAATAATGACTAAATAAAGAGCTTTACTCTTCTAAAGCCTTTCGTCATTTTTTTTTCTAGTAAAGTCTAAATCAGCCAGGTCTTCTCTCAACTTTGTGATCTGTGTTTTTGTAACTCAACTGGGTTGCAATCACATTTGTGTTTGTGTTTTCTATTGTTTTCTTGATGTATTACTAGAAAAATAAAAATCTTAAATCTTTTTTGAAAAGAATCTGCTTTAATATAAGATTATAATATCCTGTTTTAAATTAACTAAATATTTCATGTAATTTATGTGTTTTTCTATCTATTGTTAATAAATTTGTATAGGGTTTTTGGGGTTTTTTTGTAAAAGTTAATTAAACAAAATGGTTGTTTTTAGAGTTTAAAATACAATTTCAAAATTTGTTTTTGAATGGGGTTTTTTTTGGAAAAAATATCTGGAAAAGTTGATTTTTTGCAAGGTTTCAGGCCAATTTTTTATGTTTTTGGCATGGGGTTTTTTTGGGTTTTTTTTCTAAATTTAAGGATTTTTTGGGGTTTTTTTGGGCTGTTTTAAGATTTTTTTTAAAAAAATCTGGAAACCCTGAAATTTGAAGGTAACGAGACTTTAGAGCCGGAGCGAGGGGACTTTAGAGCCAATGGTCGTTAGAGCCGCAGTGTGGGACTTAAGAGCCGTATTGGAGGGACTTTGGAGCCGTAACGTAAGTTTTGTGTTCAGAAAATTCATAAAAAATTAAGGGACTTTAGAGCCGAACTCTTAAACCTGGCTCAAGAGGCTAACTTTATTCACCTCTCAGGTTTTACTGCTTAGGCTTAGGTTTAGGTGTCGCTTAGGGTTAGGATTTTGCTTAGGCTCAGTCTTTTGCTTAGGCTTAGGTTTTGCTTAGGCTTAGGCTTAGGTTTTGCTTAGGCTTAGACTTGGAAAGAATCTTTCTAAAGCTCTTTCTGAGCTAAAAATCTTTCTAAGGTTTGTCCACTAGACGCCCTGCCCACTCACTTTTGCGACAAAAAATGTCTGGAAGTCAGACTACCAGACGGCGCCAACATTCTCCCGCCAAATCCTTATTCTTCTCATCTTCTGTATATACAATAGAAAACCCCAAGCATATTTATCCCGCTTAATGATTACCGCATTGCATAATTAGTTTCAATTGTTATGTTAATGTTTTAATATTACTTGTATATTGTTTTACTATTGTTTGCAAACGCATTTTTCATTTCGGCTCTAAAGTCCCTGCTGCGGCTCTAAAGTCCCCAGGTCTGGCTCTAAAGTCCCGGCTCTAAAGTCCCTCGGCTCTAAAGTCCCCAAACCAATTTGAACGCCAGCACTTGAACGCCGAGCATTAGACCGCCGCAGTATGCGTTGCTAAAAAGGACGTTAAAACTCCCCGCCAAGGTGGTATAAACTTCCCCCAAAGAATAAAAAATTTAATAGAATATAAAAAAGGTACAAGTTCCATACCTGTACCAAAATTCGATTTGACCGATTCAAAAGTAATTACAAATTCTGAAACATTTTTATAGCATAAATCGAACACGTGGACCTCGTTTTTGTGGTTAATTTTTGAATTTGAGCTTTTGAAAAAAAGTTATAAGCCAATTTGTATCCAAAAATGCCCTTTTTTGGCATGTGCAATTTATGTTGTTCAGAAAAAAAATTATTAAGCATTTAATCAAATTAATACTATTTTTTTAGTATTACCAAGTGTCTAGCAGTTACAAATATACTTTTATTTTTTTCATGGTAACTTCCAAATTTTTATAGTAACCGTTCAAATACCCACCAAATTTTAGCTGTGAAAAAATTAACATTTTTGAAAAACAACTTCTTTTAATAAAAAATCAATTATATTATATTTTTTAATATTTAGGGTTTGCTTGGGCTTAGGAACAATAAATCGGTGAAAAACTAAGTTTAAATTAGATTTAAAGTCAAACAAATTTTTTTGTCCATGTTTTTGGTGGTTCATGTGACTTTCGAATTTTTTGTTTTTTTTTTAAATTTTTGAGTTCTTCAGACTTTTAGCATTGTTAAAACATAGTTTTTAATTTAGTTTGTTGGTTTACAAATTTTTTTCTTAACATCATAAATTGCACATGCTTTTTTGGGTGTAAATTGGCTCATAACTTTTTACGAATAGCTTAAATCTCAAAAATAACCACAAAAATGAGGTCTACGTGTTCTATTTAGGTTATAAAAATGTTTTACAACTTGTATTTACTGTTAGATCGGTCAAATCGAATTTTTTTACACGTATGGAACTTGTACCTATAAAAAATGTTTTTAATATAATATTTAAACAAAGCAATGTTGCTTTAACAATAAACGACAAGTCAAAAATTGATATTTTTCCTTGAAATTAAAAAAAAACTTAGTAAACGGTTAGTCTATTAATAATTTAATAAAAATTGAAAATGAGGCGAAAAAAAAGGCGGGTAATTTAGAGAAACCCTAAAACTTTTTTAAGGGTATTTTTATAAAAAATTATATAAATGCAAAAATAAAATGCAGTATACCTTAACAAAATAAGTAACACATGATGTTATATTGCGTATATATTAGTAAATTTAATACCTTTTCTTTGTTTGTTTCTTGCGTTAAAACTAAAACAGTAAAAAAAACATCGGAGGGTTATTTATAATAAGCACAATCACTATTGCCAAAAAATATGTTTCGCCCCTAATTCTAGACATATTTTTTGATCCTGCTTTAAGATCATGACAGTTGGGGCTTATCAATAGAATCCGCCATAATACTTAAGAGGCCAATAATAAAAACTGGAATATTTAGCTACGCCACTTTAAAATTTAAATTAGAAAGTAATGCTTAGCAGCCCGTCACGGTTAAATAAAGTAGTTTTGTAAGCGTTCATGCCAAATTATAGTTTTTATTATATCTAACACTATACAAATCATGCACATAAGAAATTATATAACTAAATTGTTCTACCGTGCTGTCTTCGCTTTCATTTCGCTTCCTTTTCCTGCCGCGGTTTTCAACAGCAGCCCCGTCTTCTCCTGCCTCCCGGCCTGCCTCCCGTTGGTTCTCCTCCGTCGGCACGCTCTCCGTCTCTGCCACAGCCGCCGAGATGCATGCCACCGGTGGAGCCGACCTCGACCGTCCTTCGTCATTCCTGACTCCCTGCAAAAAAACAGCTGGTCCCTGACTTGCAGATTGAATAACATCCGCGGGTGAAACCAAAATTGTTGATGTCCGGGTTGCACTGCTACTTCCACCGCTGGTATTTATAGTGAAATGAAATAAGTTTAATTTAGTATAACACGGAAAAAAACGTAGAGTTGTGTCACTTATACAAAATAAATGTATGAATAAAAAACATTTTTCAGCTTTTACTTTTATACTAAAAATAATCCATACATAAAAGGATTTTGCCAAAAAACACCGATCTGAACCAAGTTTCAACTGTGTATATGTGTTAACACAGGTATAAAGGGACCGACGTATTGTGACCTCAATATTAATTACAAAGTATTTTGACATATGGCCCAAACGCTACCTTGATGTTATGTTATATTTTTAATGCGTTTACAATTCATGTTTATATTTACAAGAAATGATCGAAGTGACATTATAAAATATTATCGACCCATCTCAGGTCATAAGAGCCATCCCATCACGGGATGAAAAGCGTGATCCATCACGGATCTATAGCTAGGGAAAGGAAACCTTTTTTATAGCTGTAGCATAATTTTTATGAATTCCTAAAATGTATGTTATATTTGCTTTTTATTAATTTTTACAAAATTCTAAAAATTTACGAATATCTTTATGCTTAATAATGCCAAATCCTATACCTGTTTTTCCTGAGGCTAAGCGAAACCTAAACATCAAACTAAATTTTTATGATAAATTTATATTAAATGGGTTTTTTTAGATAACTATTTTTCCCTAAGCGTAAGCAAAGCATAAAAATTAAACAAAAAGTTTATACTTAATAGTTTGTTTTGCAAAGACAAAAAAACTAAAACTTTCTAGTTTTGGGGAGTTTATACTGTTTTGCAAAGACAAAAAAACTAAAACTTTCTAGTTTTGGGGAGTTTATACTGTCGTAGTGCTGTGTTGTATAATTATCTGCAGGTGGCGGAAAACAAAAATTTGCATAAAATTTATATGCAATACTGCGGTGGTCTAATGCTTGGCGTTCTAATGTTCGGCGTTCAAGTGAGCAGCGTTCTAATGCTGGCGGTCAAATGCTCGGCGATCAAGTGCTTGCGTTTAAATTTCCGGACACCCTTAAAGCAAGGCAATTAATTTATAAACCTAGGAATATCAGGAATATTCAGGTCAGGCCCGTCAGAAACATTTCTAAGCCTAAAAACAATCTAAACGTTCTCAACACAGCTATTTTATAGGCTACGTCGCATT